>JAGVSQ010007776.1:1582-14997 GCA_022683975.1 Rhyacophila evoluta
TTATTTTTTTGGTTTTATTTTATTTTTAATAAAACAATAAAAAAAAAGAAAAAAAACAGTATACAAATCAGAATAGTAAAAAAGTAAATAATCATTTTAAAGATGTGAGGTTAAAACACAAACATATAAGCTGAAAAGAAATTTAAAAAAAAAATAGTCAAATAGGACAAAATAAAATTGACTTTCACCCAAACATTATATAAAAGAAATTATTTTAAAGCTATAATTGTAACATTAATTATTTGAAGTATAAAATAACTACTTATAAAATGGAACTAAGTATTTACCGTACTAATTTTAGCACATGATTTTATAGTTAAATTTTATATATCTTCCAGTCCAGGTGACTAAATTTATAACTGTCAGAAATGTCATGGTAATGGAGTGATAAATTCTCTATTCTTCTTGTAAAAAGCTGAAAGACTAATAACTAGCAATAGCTGATAATTAATGAAAAAGAGTAGTATGTTTATGTAACTTTAAGTCTAAACCATTTATATACATCACTTATATGAATATCTGCAGTCTGGTTTTAAGATCAATATTTTTAAAAAAACTTACAGTTGGCTTTAGTATATTCTTTTAACTTTACAATATTAAATGAATTGTATCAGAAATCTACTTTCATATCAAATCTTTTTATAATGTTGAATATTCATATTTCAAATGAATTAATCAAGTTATCCACATTAAATATACATATAAATATATATATGAAAAAAACTAATCTCTATATTGTATACATTTAGAATTTATGGGATATATTTCTTAAAAGTCCTCAAAATGGCTGCTTCCTACAGCGTCATGTTCAAATTTCCTCAGAAGTAATCATCGATGCAATCACCTGTTGAATTAGCAAGAGTTTAATTATCTTGTTAGGACAATAAAATAAAACAGTTAGCAATACACACAGAAAAAAAAGCGAAACCGTTAATTCATAAACCAAAATTATGTATAATGATTCAAAATTAAGGTTTATTTAATTAGGTTACACAGAACTATCCATACCTCAAAAAAAATTCCAAGCAAAACATATTATGATTTCATAACAGTATATCTGTTAAGGTATGTTAACCCCTTTACGGTCATGCTATAGAGCGATCACTCAGCAACACAGTGACGGTTACTTGAGTACTACTAAGCTGTGTAGTAGTACATTCACAGTAGGCACTCAAACGGCGGTTATATTCGGCGTTTTCCAAGAAGTTATGCACGCAGAACATTTTGGCGGATATATTCGTCATGTGCACTGTGTTCCGCGCTATGCCTCGCGGATATATACATCATAAGCACTAAAGAGGTTAATAAAAACAATAATAATTATAGTAATATTTATTTCAAGTGCGCTTTGGCACTGAAGGTTGCATGTTCAAATTCCAGTGAGGATTTAAAAAAATTAAAACCTGCCGCACTAGGTAAGACACCCAGCCAATGAGTTAAGCAATTGGCTGAATTATCAAAGACAGCCATCATAAAAGATACCTCGTTACACTGTGAATATCCATATATTCCATCTTCAGAGTGGGAATATTATATTAATTTTTTTTTCCAGCCTTTTTGTATGTAAATGACACGTATAATGGCTTAAGAAATATAAATTAGAAATTAATTTTGAGGTAATGCTGAAACAATCAAGCATAATAGTAATTATTTATTTTGACAAAGGAATATTTGTTTAAAACCTCAATTCTATCTAAAGTTTTCTTTGGGGTATGATATTAAAAGCGCAATATAAACACTAATTAAGCCCTTTGATCACCATAATACCAATAATCATGCATTTTGAACAATTAGAAAAGTCAACTTACCGTAAGTCCTTTGTACAAAAAAACCTAGATGTCCTGTTGATATGGTAAAAGATTAAACAAATGAATCGTGTTGATGAAAAAGTAGCAAAGTGTATTAAGTTTTTAGTTAGTAAAAAAAATGAATATTATGAATCCAAATATCGTTTTAGTTTCCATTCTTATTTATATGTGTAAGTAATGCATTGTTATTTTTTTTATATGAAAATAATGTATTTCGTACCTTTGTTTATTACATTCATAATAATATACCATAGAATTGAATTATTATTTATAATAAATATATCCTTTTAAGAAATATATATAATTTATCTAATCCCTACTTTTTTGTTTATTGTATTGTCTATAATTAAAAATTATGATATCAATGAAATTTCACTATTATATAATGCGAGTTAACTTATAAACTGAATAAAATTTTCAAAAATCTAAATTATATTTCAAAAAAAAAACTTGGCGATTAACGAAACAAAGTAGGAAAATAAAATATACGAACAGATTTTAATTTTATGGTGTTATTTTAATTTTGTAGATGGCAGAGTTTCTAATTTGAATCATTTTGAAATCATTACACTTGCCCTTAAGAAATAGTACCGTTGTTCACTTTTGATATAAACAATAAAAAAGGAATCAGTATTCACTCCACAACAGATGCAAACAGACTAGTAAAAATTTGTGTTGATGTATATTGGAGAAATAAAAGATTCCACATTCAATATTAGTAAAGATGTCACTGTATTTTTTCTTGCACGTCATCAATATTTGTTTGGTATAAAGACTTCATAAAAGTCATTTATTGATACACAAATAATTATAAATAATTAATTAATAAAAAAATGCTTATTTATACATATCGCAAATATATAAAATCACAAAACTTAGTAATATAACCAATAATTTATTTAAAACACCAACAAAATATAAATATTGAAAACAAAATACACACTAATGGCGAAACATTATGAAAGATTTAAATATCATTTATAGAAAGTAATCCATGGTCCGTAACCAGTTATATTTGACTGATATCTAATATATTATAATTTATGAACATTTTGGCATATTTATATTAAAAAATACGTTTTTTTAAATGAAAATATTGTATATCATATGTTTTAATGGTAAATAACTCACCATTATTTAAGCAATGTAAAACATACATATCTACACATTTTTATAAGTCAAAAGCCATATATAAAAAAGATGTTTTACTTGAAGTATGCCATAATATTGTTTTTTTTGGGGTTCTGCAAATATTGACATCCATTTAATTTTTATTTTTATTTAATTGTAAACCAAATCATAGATGTCACTAAAAGCAATATAAAAATATAATTTTTTAATAATTGCAAGCCAAGTAACATTCAGTAACAATCACATTCTAATCACAACATATTAATTGCTTGATTCAGTAAACCAATTTTACATAGTTTTATTATGTCAAATATAAAACCATTGACAAAAGTATTTAATTTGAAGCAATTATCAATAAGTAGAACCTAGGTATATGTCTTTAACTCTTTCCAGATCCTTGCACTTGTATCAAGCCGGAGGTATACGAATCAAATTTTTCCCATAAAAAATAAGGGTAGAAGGATTAATTTTTTCCCATAAAAAAATCCTATTGTTTTGGCATATTATACATTGATGGGAAATTTTGACACAATTTAAATTCTGCTACAGCAAACAGGACATATTTCAAGTTGGACTTATTTAAAAACATAGGTATACTGAGACAACACTGTATAGTTATATTTTAATTTAAAAAAAGCATATTACAGACAGCAATAATAGTCTTATTTATAATTAATGGTGAAGGTTTTTGTACTGACTGTTTATAATAAGCATAAATGTATGAATATGTTTTGTTTAAAATTTCTCAGGGTTAAACTAATTAATTACATGAGCCTAAGTGAGAAATACACAATCAATTTTAGCTATGAATCTTATATATAACTTATTTTTACAAAATGAAGCAAACTCACAACATACTAAGCGGAGTACAAAAAACTTTTCAAAGAATATGCACAATTTAAAGAATGATTTCAATAAAATTATCAATGTAGTATTCTTCTTCATGAATTTCGTTTGCCGATTCTGAAGGATAAACTGTGAGCTGGTAACTTTTTGCATGAATATGTCAAATACCTTCACATTTTTTGAAATTTAGAGTAATGAAATGAAATATTTTAATAGAATAACTTCAAGTATTTTGTGTGTTATCAAGAAATATTCAAAGTAAAATAAAAGATAATTGCATTGGCACAGTTTTTTTCTTTTAATTTAATACTACTAACAGACCACACCGACTATTTATATAGAAATGAACTATGCATGGGATAAAGGTATAAACTAACATATATAAGATATAACTGGTAATTATAAGTAGAGTAAAAAATTACGTCAATATTATTACAAATATAGAATCAGCTACAAAGTGTATAAAAGCTATGCTGCGATATAAATTTCAAATGTTGATTTATAAATTATTTACACTTTAGTGCAATAAATGTTAAGTCACATGTGATAGGCCAAAAAGAATCCACGAATACCAATATTATCATCTACAGATCGTATTAAGATGTCATCACATCTCAATCGATAAACATTTAGATGACATTTGGATTAATTTGGTAAAACGCAGAAATATCATATCACGGTTTTTTGGATGGCTATTGTATGATTGTATTCTTGATGCAGATGAATAATATTATTGCTGATAATCAAGATCCATCCTAGGTTTCGTTTTTATTTTGTTGAAGTTACGAATTTAATACAGTTATTTGAATAAAAAAAAATATCTATTTCCAATATCTATATTTTGTGAAATCACAAGGACTCTCCTGTATAATGTGGATCGTATCTTCTCACATATCTTATAGAAATAATGTGAAAATTGTGACTTAAGCGTGATGACATTAAGTACAAAATGCATTCAAAATAATATGAATAAAAAAAATTTAAATAACTTTTTTACTATAGTATTTACACAAATTCAAAAAAAGCTATTGTATGGACATAAAGGAGAGTTTTAAATTATTTTTGACTGATATTTTGATTCCTTAAAAAAGTTTGGCCTCTATTTCATAATATAAAATAGTTACAAACAATAACAGACTCTACTTTGCTATTTTCCAAGCCATATACACAAAAAGATGAGTTATCAATAAATCCTTGAAAATATTTGCACAATATATGTTATATTCGGTTTATTGGAATTCCAGTTGGTTCATTTTTCTCAATTTATCAATTCTTTGTTTTACTAAGAATTAGAGAATATTTTACTGGATCATTGATAAATGAAATTATCATAATTCATTATAACTAATATATAACATAATATTAATTATATTTTTGGATGTGATGTACGAATATAAATTATAAATATTGCAATCGATACTCGATACATAGAAATATTATATTAAAAATGCTAACTTCTCTTCGGTTTATATCCATACAGATTTTTATTTATTTTATTTCCAAATGTCGTTCTCTTTTTAAGCCATAATTTTTTATAAAATATTATTGAATAATATACTATCAGATATAGCTTCAATTGGCAATTAAAGTATATTAATTATTTAGGTTCATTCTCAGACTAAAAAATACAAAATCAGAAATACTGAGTCATTGAATGTTGGAAAATAATGCTTAATTTATCTTATTATTTTATAAAAAAAATGTTTGGTTGGATCAAATTGTCAAAATTGTATAATATATGTTATATTTTATTAAAATACACAATTATATAAATAATAACAAATATACGCCGCTTAAGAATTTCAAAATGTCTTTATTAGTGTTACTAATACTTAACTAAACAAAGCCTCATTACTGGGTATATTATCACGATAAATAGGTATGACAAAAAACTAGAAAATCAATTAAATCGTAATAAAATGGCTGAACAATTTTCTTTTACGAAGGCACAAATGTTTTTATTTTTTTACTTTCTAAAATCACATTTACAAAAACAATGTCCCATAGTGTTTGCCAACCATTTTACACCACCCTTCCCATCTACGTCACAAACCAAGAGCTAAAACGGTTATGCATCAATATTCCATTATAACAGCACAATAATTACATATAATTAATAAAAATAAAAGATATAATAGCTGTTTGAAACTCAATTCAAAACATAACGAATTTGAGTACTTTTGAATATTGACTTTGAAATTCAACTGCTTACAGCACATGTATATTATCATTGTCATTCAAGTGCATTCTTCGCGATTATCTAAAATCTTATTTTTACACTAGTATTTCAATACAATAATTTCACATTTAAAGTGAATAAATAAAGTCCCATATTAACAAAACTAACTAAAAAAAACAGACGACAATATTGTAAGTTTTTTTTAATGAATTGATTACAAATAGTGTTAAAAAATGTACACCGTTTTAAAACCTAGGTCACTTTATTTTGTGATGTTGATTTGATTTTCAAAACCTAGATTGTTCCCAATTTAACAGTGAATAGCTTTTATGATCATTTTCAAGTACAGTTTGAATTTGCATCATTAAAGAAAAAATGCTCAATTCAACTTTAAATGTGAAATATAGTACTCATTAACTTGCATTCGGGCCAAAAATTATTTTGCATTAAACGATTATGTCTTTTGACATACCTGATATTTTGGATATAGAAAGATATTAACTGAAACTCAATATTTACATTGTAGCATAATAATATACAATACAAAATAAAAATAAACCTAAAATACTCAACTACATAAAAACAACAGAAAATAAAAGATTTTAACTAAAAATTTAACATGAGGGATTAAAGAAAGAGATAGATGTGGCTTTTTCTCTTGCTTCTAATTCAAGACTTACCATTGAGCACATAAACACAAATAGCTATAAATCTCTGTAAATATAAAACAATTTTATTCTCAATATCATACGTCTGTTGTTAAAAGGCTATAGTAATAAATTAAACCATCTTAAATTTCCTGGTCATGGAATGTTTTTACTAATAATTATAAGGTTATTTTTACAGATAAAAGAAATGCATAACCATTCCAGCTTATTTAAAAAATAATCTATGCACGACAATATTTCTATTACAAGACACATTTATACTATTGATTGATAAAACATTATATTAGTTTAAAATGGGTTTTTTAAAGAAGAAATGAATAGTAACCATTTTCCATGAAGAGATTCACCAGTGATTTACAGTATGAAATGGCATATTAATAGTATATTTTACAAAGCAGACTCCAGACAATGCAACAAAGCTTATCGATTTTTTTAAATAAATACTCCAGAGTGCGTAAGAATTACAAAAATCTCAGAAGAAGATTACTAGAATACTTATTTTCAACTACAATATAGACATATGCTTTCCGTCAACGTCAATAAACAGCCAAGTTACAATACTATTTTTAAATCATCAAACATTATTTTTACATTTAAATGTCTTGGCTGTAATTTAGTAAAGTTGTTTTTATTATTTTTTTACCAAAGTGAAGCAAATATATTGATATTATTAATAAAAATTATAATATTTACTATTTAATAAAAATTCATTACCCACAATAAATTATAAGCCATGAGACCACTTGTACCTTGAGTGAATTTTACATAAATATAATGTGTCAAACGTATGAACTTTGTCACATGATTTGGAGTCACCTTAATACCATGAATGAGAAGAGAAGAAATAAATATAATAAATTGAGCATCAACAAACATTGATATTAAAATGATAAATTGCATTAAATTTAATATGAACACAATATTTGTTTAATACAGATACCAAATTGTCATTTAATCAATTTATACAAGCGTCGTTTGCCGTTACATTCGACACTTGTATTTTTCACGCTAATATTAACCTTTCAATTATGATGTGAAATATTTCTACTCATTTACTCATCGTCAAGACATTTATATTAACCCTTTCACTGTAGTTGTCATCATAATTATAATGCCAAAGCATATTGTATCTGTGCTGTATTGGGCATCTATAGATGCTGACCATTTGATGCTTTTAACCAAACAAGAGTAAGTTGATAACAATTAAGCAATGTCAACTAAAACCCTTAAAAAAATATTTTTTATTATATTACATAATGATAGAGATCTTTCCCATGTTTGTTATTGAAATTTCGTACGTGACAGTGGTTATATTCATCTTCTTTAGCATTGATACTTAAAAATGCAACATCAACTATCGATCTGTCATAAAGTCAAAAATACAGTGCTTGAATAGGTTTATTTGTAATTCAATAATCTGATTATATTTTAATATGTGAGGATACTTTAAGGCAAGTATTTAATTTCTAATAAAAAGATAATAATTTTTGTAATAATTGTTTCATTTCAACCTTTATAAGTTGAAACCCTCAGCTCCTTTCAAAATGCTTCAATGTTTGGTAATTATTAAAAATTTAAGATAGTATTTGCATAACTCGACAAAATAATCAAAGAATGATTAATCCATCCACAGTCATTAAATGGTCAATGTTCCATATTAAAAAATATTGCATTCATATTAGTAATATTACTAAGTATTATGAAAAGTAATCCTCGCAAATATTTTCTACTTAGAATTATTATATAGTCAACATAATTTTGAATCATTACTCTATATTTAAATTAAAATAGCCTCTTTATTAATGGTTATTTAATTATATAGAATTTTAATTAAGCAACTTGATGAATTTTACAGAGATTTTTTCAGCTGTCACAAATCATCATATCGCCATCTAGGTAATCAAGTTGGAAATAATATATACTTCAACACCAGAGAACATAGCTACGAATATAAAATTAGTATAATTAAAACTTATTATCTTGTAGAATTAATATTTGGTATTTATTAACCTCTTTAAAATATGGGTCTGCTAAATAAATGCTAATAAATCATAAAAAAAAATTAAGTTAAGTTTTTTCCAATTTTTCATTGTACAGTGTCATTTATTGTCATTTCTCTACATTGAACACTTTAAGACGGTTATCTTTAAGAAGGAACTAGCTCCAAATGCTCCAAGCTCAAAATGTGAGTACAATTGAGAAGTAACATTGTTAGTAACTAAATAATGAATAATATATTTTTTTGGTAATTTTTATGAGGATCACTTTTCATGAAGCACCTTAGTTTGTCAGAAAACTAAGAGAAATAATTTTTTATGTAAAATAATTCCCTGTATGAATTAAAAGTTTAGGGCTAATGCATGATAATATGTAGACATATATATTGTAAGGATTGTCTGTCAAGACAATCCTCATATAGAGTAGATTTGTATGCTACATGAATTATGTGGTCTATATTGTAATCTTTTTCTTCTTCTTTAGAATAATAGTAGAATAACACCCAACTTTAATTTCTTTAAATTTAATTTAATCAATAAATAATTTAATTGTTGTAGAAAAATATTCTGAACTGAATTAATGGAAGTATATCAAAAGATATATGACTACCACCAAACCAAAATTTCAAGTGACATCTATGAATAGTTTTTCATTATTAGTATCAAAAGTCACCAAACCATCTCTGCTATATGTATATATATATTATCATGTATTGCCTTCTGCCTTAAATTTTTCACTGTATAAAGATGAATTAAATGTTGTCCCAAATGGTTTAATGAATAATACACCTTAGCGATTGTCCCACTTAACTGAATATTGTGTTATTGTTCGCAATTACTAAAGCTTACTTTTGACTGTGTCGAGATCTTCAAAGAGATTTGAGTTGGCGAAAACATTGTTGGGATCGAGTTCGCTCTTTGTCGCTCTGTAGATGTTTACTCCGGTCTTTGACACAGACTGGGCGTACCATTTCCTTCTCAGTTTGCCAACGCCGTGATGATGGGATATTGAACCTAAAATGATACAATAATGTAATACTATAATATTAGTAATACTATTGACGGAAATCATAAAGTTCTTTTATATTAATAAAGAAAAAAAGTTCATTGAATAGTAATGACATCTATGAATTAATTTACTACTAGTACTCAGTTCTTCCAAAACTTTTCCAAAACCATTTAAGTACTGACTTGAAAGTAGACTCTTGTATTAAATATGATAGCTTCGTGCAATCTCAACCCTCTATAGCCTGAAACTCACACACCTCTTCTTGCGATCAGTAGGATGCAAGTGTTTTAAAAGATCGTCACGTCGTTAAATTTTATTTATTCTTATTTACAATTTATTCACAGGTCAAAATAAAGTGATCAGTAGGTATTAGAGGAAGGTGAAAAAGCTTTGAAAGCTCTCTCAAGAATCATATTTTTTGTTTAGTTCATTCTGGTTGAAAAGAGTTAGTTTCATAATATCTAATGTTTCATACCGCCAGATGCGATGATTTCGTCTCTAGCCATGCTCTCTAACTTCTCGTAGAGTCCAATTGGATTGGGATGTGTTGGACTTCTGAGACCGAAATAAAAGTACACGCAGCACCCTGCATCGTAGGTCTGCGTCACACGGCACGATATCAGATAAGTGGTGATGCCCTCTTTGGCACACTCTGTTGTAAGACAGTGCTTTACGTTACGGCATAATGCTTCTGTGCGGTCCCATGGAACGGATGTCTCGAATGATTCTGCCACGATGCCGTATTCGTATGCCAGATCCTGAAAATTTCCACGTGAATTTTATGGTAATTACTAAAGTTATTTAAGCCTAAGCTTTATCTAAATACATATGGATATTTTAATACAACTTCAATAATAAGGAAATAAGAATAATAACCACTTGTCACTTACATTGGTTTATTTCAAAAGCTTATAGGGTTTTTTGACGATTAGCAAAAATCTAGTATAAAGACAAATCTTAGATTTTTATCAAGCAAAATATGGTAAGTAACTTCTTGTATCCTTTTCACTTATATTTATTTTTTCTGGAGTTGAATGTCGTGAAAGACAAAACTGAAATATAATTGGGTATATTGGAAGAAAAAAACTCTTGTCCAATTGATTGTACTGGCAGGACTCACACTGCGTGGTTGGGTAGAGAGCAAAAAGGGATATTAAGACTAAGTTATTGTTTAGCATCAGATAGAACACAAAAATGAGAATTCATCTGAAGAAGGTAATCTATGGTATAATATTTTCACAATTATTTGAAAGATTAACTTACTCTGATATAGGCAATGACGAAAGTGAGAACATAGCCTCTTTCTCCATTCCTTGCACCAGCAGGGATGCCTCCATGCTCAATGGCGATTGCGTTGATTTTCTTTTCCTTTGCTGCTACTTCTTCTGCATCACCTTCATACAGCAGTGTGGCGACACACATTTTCTGGATATCCACACCTTTGAACAAAACGATGTAAGCATTCTTGATGCTGTCAAAGACTGAACTCAAGTACGACGGCACAGGCCTTAGTCCTTGACCGAATTTGAACTGCTCATTATCCATAAGACGGATACTGGAAGGCTGGCACCTCTGTCTTGCCACTTCTCTCAAACATCGCACTCCGCTCTCAAAATCTGGAAACACTATGGACCCATAAGTAATAATGCTCGGTAGAGGTCTAATCTTGATGATGACTTCGGTGATTACTCCCAAAGATCCTTCGGATCCCAAAATGATTTCTTCAAAATCAGGTCCACACGACATACGAGGCACTCTGCATCCCTTCTCCAAAACGCCTCGCGGAGTCACCATGCGTACGTGTACCAGAAGATCTTCAATATTTCCGTATGTATTCTTTTTCATACCGCTGGCTCGTGTCGCGACCCATCCTCCGAGGGAAGAAAATTCATATGAATCCGGTTCGTGCCCGGACGTAAAACCTAAATTGCGAAGTTCTCTCTCCAAGTCTTGTCCCAAGATACCACTCTCACAGCAGACGACCAAATTTTCACGATCCACCCAGAGGATGTCATTCATCTGCGAAGTGTCCAGTGAGATGATGACTCTCTTTTCACCCATAGGACATTCGACTGCTCCGGATACCGTAGTGCCTCCTCCGTAAGGTATAATGACCATTCCTTTTTCATCAGCGAGACGTACGATCCTGACGACTTCTTCATGACACGTTGGCCAAAGTACTATATCTGGAATTCTCTTGAATTCACATTTCCTGAGATGTGCAATATCATGCAGAGTCTGTCCGTGTGATCTGATCAGTCTATCCATACCGTCGACCGACAAATCGATTCCTAAAGACTTGAATTCTTCAACGATTTTTTTATCGGCGAGTGATACAGGGTATTCACTTTCCAGAGGTATCGGTTGTTCTGGTGATATTTTGGTGACGTCTACGTCGAACTTCTTCAGTACCCATCTTGTGAAATAAGGCATCTCGTGTCCTCCGATAGGATACCTGAAAAATGAGAAAAATCTAAAATTAGAGACCATTGGGTATAAATTTTTAAGTATTTCTACACTAGGATCTCTCATAAGGATCAAACACAAAAACAAGAAGAAAGTAAAGAAGAGAAAAAATAGGTAGTGAAGAATGATAGATGGAAATAAATTCATGATATATTATTTTAGTTTTTCCTCATAGTAGTGAGAAGCAGAATGCATTCAGACTATTACTATAATAGTAAAAAATAAACAATAATACACGCATTTTGTTTAACTTAGGAATGGTGAAAAAAAAATATAATTTTGGCTAAAATTGGTCTATGTCTCACTAACTGTGTGGAAACCTAATAGTACTAAACTGTCATGCCAGAAATAGTGCTGATACGAAATGTAATGAATGCAGTAATTAATCACTTGTGGGTGGCACCGTAATACAGCATGAACGTACAAGATTTATTTATCATTTTTTGATGAAGCTTGATGTCTTCTTGCAATATTTTGTTTAATTTTGGCTAAAATTTTTGTTGTTTATTATTTGAAAATATAATTGTCTAATTTATAATTTGGTGAACAATCCTTATGCAGAAAGAGTTAAAAGCATTTCATGTAAACGTTTTGTATGATAGAAATAAAACAAATATATTGTCAATTTAAATCTGTTTGTGAAGTGATAATTATGTCTCCGTTGATTATTTGATAAATTATTATAATAAATGGATGACAGGCCATGCTTAAAGTTTTTTGTCAGACTTTGTATTGAAATATATTGTTATATTTTTACTCATTCAACCATAAAGCTTTTCATACAATGTACATTCAAAACAATTATATAATTATAAAAAAAAACTACGCGTTAATATTTAGATGGATATTTTGAATAGATTCATTAATCGTGTTATGAGTCTTCTAATTGGCTTTATTGCTATATACCTACAGATCTACAATAGTAATTATATCCGAGCAAATAAGGAAGTCAGAAGCAAAAATGCAACTGATGACAAAAAAAATCAAATACTTCAATCAAATCAATTCGATACTAGCATTCAAATTACATATTTCAATACTCTTCTATGAATATATTGAGTTTAAATTCACTGCTATATGTTATATGAAATGATACGGACATAAATATATTTAATATTAACACAAAATAAGCGACCCTTCAATGATTTTGATACAGACGTGAGATGCTTGGAAGATATCCACTCCTAAAGTAGAGCACACAGATCTCCGCAATGTGAAGACGTCTTGACAGATTATTTTTCACGATAGGTATTTATTTTATTTATTTATTTATTTACTTTATACATGTTGTAATATCACAAATTATAAGTT
>JAGVSQ010007777.1:0-14996 GCA_022683975.1 Rhyacophila evoluta
TCGAACCCGCATTCCCCGGATCGTTAGGCGCGCACGCTACCAACTACGCTACCGGTGAGACATAGTTACAACTAAATGATAAAACATAATTTGTACGTTATTTCATTGGTTTTTTTGTAATACAGCTTAATATAATTATTAATATTACATTACTCGTCATTAAATACCGATACTCTGAAGTATTCAAAGCGTATTGTCTTTGAAGTCTAAATGTCTCCACTTTCAAAACACTTGAATTTTATAAAACTTTCATAAGATGATAAAGTTTTCTCAAAGACCGAATGCCTTATTGTGGTTTTGTTTGTAAATGCTTAGTATTTTAATTTAGTTTAGATTCAGAAACCAAACTATGTTATACATGAAAATATTTTAAAGATTTGTTTAAATTCAATTTACGCCGAGGAATGTCGACAGTGTGTTTACAGGAATGAAAAAAACCTCACAAGAACTGGTTTGACTTGTAATGTTTTCAAAGACCATTAAGGACGTCTGCTTCATATTATGATTATTATTATTATTATGTTATCAAATTTTATTCGCTTCTATTTATTATTTTAACTTTTTTAATCAAAACGTTTTCATAATTTTCTCTCAAATTTATATTATGAATAAATTTGTGGAACATGTTATTATGTGTTTTTATCGGAACGGTCGGCCATTGCGACTTTGCGGTTTCTACGAAGGATAGTTTTCTAGCTTTACCGCGAACGAGAAGGTTTCTTCTCGACAAGACTGGATATTAACAGGGTATAATTAGTTAGAATGCGAATCACGCACACTAAAGTGCACGCCGACCAAGGTCTTGGGAAGCTGCTCCTGGGACATTTCTGGCACTTATGAAGAGCGCCTCACGTTCGTTACGCCACGGTATACGCCCGCATAACGGATTTGGAGACGTCGTGGGTGGTGGAGGGGAAAAACTATTCATTTAAAAAGAATGGAGTATATGGATCTCCGTAACAAAGATATTGGAAATTCAGTCCTACATTGAAAAAAAAAAACAGCACATCTGTGAACCGAAAAGGTAATCTTTAATCTTTCGTTTAGTGAGGATACAATATAAACAATAAATAAGTTATATAAATGGTATTTATAAGCAGCTAACATTATTATATGTGCATATTGATGAAATCCTAATTGGCATCCGTGACAGGGTCGTTTGCTAGATTTTCTCGGTATGATGCAAGTCTTTAAAATGCCACTCTTTTCGCGCACAGAAAATATATTTCACATCCTCTCAGATTCTGGTTTCACGTTTATTACGTCTCGTCTTACCTTATCTTGAAATTTCTACTTTCGTACATTTGTCCATAATGTTTGTTCATAATTTCTACTTTCGTATCTAGTAGGCCGTGTAAAGTCGGAGCTACGATAGCAGAGCGTCAGCAGCAGAGAGATAAAATAGCTATAAATAGGTGAGTGAGCAAGCTCGAGACGTTGTCGTCGCAACAACTCCAATGCTCTGCCGCCATCGCACTTATCGTAGCTCCGACCTAATTAAAAAACAAACGCGAATTCCAAAATTAGTTTTGTAATCCCTACGCGCGCCTCCTTAAATTTACCGCCTCACGATAATGTTTTGTGGCCCCACATAATTTGTGCATTTGGAACATTTCTATTATTTTATGCCGCTCCATACACGATGCCACCTGATGCAACCGTGTCTCTGCTGTATAGCACGATACAGCCCTGATCCTTGATATAATATCTAAATGTCTATCCATCACAAGAACTCCTCACAAACGGTAAACAGCAACAACTTAAAAATTTCAAATGTCATTTTATATGTCATTTACTAATTAACTGTTATATTTTAACTTAAAAAATTATCGCTGATAATCAACAACGAACTCAGAAAATTGTATGCCCCCAAGTATTGAAATGAATTTTTGATAACGGGATGAATAAATGAACATGAATATCAATTGTGGAAAGGAAAAAAAGACGTAATACTCAGTTTTTTCAAAATAGCTTTTATTTGATAATCACAAAAAGACAACTTAATACACATTCTATCAAAAGAATGTAACCCGAAAATGTCAAAATAGATGCCTTAGTTAAGCCTTTAAGTTTGACAAAAGGATGGCCGGTGAAATTTGCGACCATTAAAAAGAACTCTCACCTCATCAATTTTATTGGTTTTTCTCAAATAACTTATTAATTTAATATCATATTGCGTAAATAAAGAAACAATTTAAGTCCTTGTGCTCACTAAGGTTGTTGTGTCTATTTAATTTGTTTTGACTTTGGCCCAAATCCATTAAATAAAAAAATTTGTGCCTCTTCTAAATTTTTCTCTGTGTGGGCTACGTCCTTTTTATTTTTCACAGTCCATATATTATGAATTTAAATCAATCTCAGACTGGGTAATATTAATATTCCCAAGAAAAACGTATGCATCCTCGGTAATAGGTACAAAATACTGTATAAATATACGACACAAAGAATAAAATACTTTTTTTATAACGGAAAATATATATTTTCTTACAATATAATATAGTCAATGATTTTCGAATGTCTAAACAGTGTTAATCTATTTTTATCAAATAATGAATTTTAAATAAATGTTTTCTGTTCGCGCGGATGAAATATCAATAAATATTTCTTACGTTGGCAATTATATGACCTTGAAGAGATATTCACTCTATTGGTAACACTATGCGACTGCACTTGCGTCTGTCTTCATGCTGTAATACCTAGCGGTATATTAATTCCGTAAATGTCATATTCATTATCAATCGTTCGTCCGGTGTTCGCAACTGCGTGATTTGTTTGTTTGTTTCGTTCGTGTCCGTGAACTTGAAGAATACTGTGTAATAATAATATGTTACCTCATTGTCCACTTAGTAACTGAATTTAAATACTCCGTGAAGTGTATTCGTCGTGCATTTGAATTTTTATTCGAATATTTAAACAGTCCGTAAATCGTATTTTTTTCGTTCTTTTTTTGAATCTTTCATTCGAATATGGAACACTAATCAAATATGTTATTTGGCATCTCAATATATTGCAATATATCACACATTCATACATTATCGTTATAATATTCGTAGTTAAATTGAACAAGACCGGTTTCGTCTTCTAAAACAGATATGCATAATTCAATATATCCTACATAATATACATGTCAATTCTATGTAGTGAGCAATGCTGTTTTTCTGTATGTAGAGTTGTGTATTCTGTATATTATAAAAATAGTATTTGTGGATATTAAATTTACTTTTGTTATTAAAGAGTACATTTTAACAGTACACATTATATACATGAGATTATTTTTTTAAAAACTATTAAAGGAAGAGAAAAAAATTGACAATTTATTAGTCGGCAATCTAATGTTGATATTTTCGTTATATTGTTTTTTTTTGCAAATTTATTTATTTTTGTCGTAAATAATTTATAAATGTTTTAAAGTAAATTAAACATATTTTTAAATGGTAAAAAATTGAATTTACTTGAATTGTAAATGTGTAAATTAATATGGAATTATTATAAATTCCATTATTTTTTCTACCGTCATATTTAAATAATAACACAACACAGTAGTTTATATAATTTGTTATTATATTTATTTACTGCGCTGAAAAACGATATATCGTCGTTTGTGATATCAGCAAGAAGCGCTAACAACAATCGACTAGTTTTTTTAAATATTACATAGTGCATATTTAGCGTCGTATATTTATAATGATAGTAATGTTTTTTTTAATCAAATTAAATGATTATTTGTGTTCAATATCTCGGTACGGTTCTAAGATTAAAACAAAACAACGTAGCATCCAAAAGGTTAGGTTAGGTTATAAAAACCGGTTTCATCTCGATTAAAGTAAATCGTATGTACATAGTAAAATATGTATGGAATCATCATAAAACACTAGTTTTATTCTATGTATAAATGGCTTAAAGTGCAAATTTGGAAAGTCCATTTTTAAATTATGTTATTTGTTCTTGCGATTATTTCAGTATAAAAAAACACATTTTCAATGATTTATTTATGCAATTGCTTATGTACGACATATTTTTAATAAATTATAATTCAAAATAGTTATATATTATGCAGTGTAGGTCTCAGATCGGATTGAAGTGGTCAAATTTTCTTGGGACGTTTTTTCGATATATTTAAATAACTTTAAATAGTCAAATTGATAAAGAACGTAATGCATAAATATGGTATTATTAAATTATTTTAATTTAAACATGGATTTATTAGCTTTGCACTTTAATCCATCGATATGTATTGTGACATCGACCGCTATAATGTTTATTGAGTCGATGTGTCTAATGTTGTGTGTATGAAATAACATAATGAACGCGGTAGTAAATAAAATATTACACAAAATACGCGTACTTTGTGAAATATTTTCACGAACTTTTAATTCTAAACCAGGTATATATAAATGAATTTAATAATTACTAGCTGTATCTGGCCACGCGTTGCTGTGGCTCAGTCTGGTTAAAAATAGTGGCGCTGTTTTTCGAAAAAACATGTTTTTACTTGTCGAAGGTGTGACATATATATGATAATAGATACATAAAACATGCGCGTATTTAAATGCAACGTTGTGTCGAAATTTCAAGCAATCGGTGAAGAAATTTCGGAGATTTAATATTATAACGAACGAACTTATTTACATTTTTATTTATATAGATTGCAGAATTTTATAAATCGTTCTGTAAAATTCATATGAAATAAATACTAAAAGAATATTTTTAAATTTCACCTTTTTTTAATGAAAACAAGTCGAGATAACAAATTATTTTTTAATAAATTTGTAAGATAATTCGGTAAATAAAAAAGTACGATTAAAAAGTGATAAAACGTTTGAACCGTGTTCTAATTTATAAAAAAAAATATCGTACATTAACCAATCAATCGGCTGTGCTTTATCAAATATAATAGATTAGATGTGTGCATTAAATTGATTTCAATTTGATGGGTATATTTATTATTGTTATTATTTAGTAGGCATACAACGTGTTAAAACAAAATAATCTACAAATCATATTACTATAATATTTGGACATTTAATAATCTACACTCTTCAACATGGCTGGAGCTCATGGTAAGTTATTACATTTATTATAATAAATAATTATATAACATACATTTTTTTCATTGTACTAATATAATGATAACCAGAAATCATCTATAATACTCCATAATCCAGTCAAATTAGATATTGTACTCTTAAAATTGAATTTAGGTATAGATCTTGATTGGCTCTAAACAAAAGTTTCCATCGATCCGAATTTCGGTAAATAAATTACGTAAAAAAATGATTCAGTCACCACAAACAGTTTTCGTAAATACCTCGCCAACAGTCACTATTATGGGACAAATATTAAATAGCTAACCTTCAGTGTTTTCGAAATAGTATTTTTTCAATAACCATAGTGCACACAATTTGGTACACGTGCGTTTAAAAAGATTTAAGCTGCAGATGCTGAGTTAGTATGTAAATTTAGTTTTTATGTTTAAAAAGTGTATGTGAAATTCGCGATCAGGAGAAAGGACTTCCAACACTTTTTCGTAAATAATTTATTAAATTAATACTAGATTTAGTGAATGTCTCCCCTGTGGCGTAGTTGGTAGCGTGCGCGCCTAATAATCCAGGGAATGCAGATTCGATTCCTCATCTGTCCAATTTAAAAAAATCCGAAAATGCAAGACTGGATGCCCAACAGGTTGAACAATTACCTGACAAAAAATATTCGTGAAAAATAATCTGTTAACACGTCTTCGCGTTGCAGAGATCCATTTACTCGTCTTTAGGAATAGATATCTTTATACTGTGTAGATCCATATGCTCAATTTTGAGAGCGAACATGGTATAAAAAAAAATCCAGTTTTGGTTTTTATGCACTTCAAGGTTGTTATTTATTTATAATGGTAATTAACATTTTGACTGGTCTAAAATTATTAAATAACAGTTTTTGTGCCTCCTGTGCAAATGTCCTGTGCGAGCTACATCTTATCTTTAGCCGGTATATTATATGTATAGTATAAATACATGTTATGCCGATATGTATATGTTAATGCTACAGCCACAGTTGTTTATTTAATTTAATTAAGTATTGTTTATAACTGTACATATAATATAAAAGTAAAAGTGTTTCCCCGATTAGCGTAGTTTTAAGCGTGCGCGTCTAGCAATCCGGGGATTTCGGGTTCGATTCCCCATCTGTTGGATTTTAATATCCAAAAATGCAGGACTGGATACTTTTTGGATTGAGCAATTATCTGAGAAATATTCTCATGAAAATAATCTGTCAAGACGTCTTCACATTGCGGAGATCCATATACTCCATTATCGTAATCTTCACACTGTGTCTATATGCTTCACTTTGGAAGCGAACATGGTATAAAACAATGTATATAATATATTTCATAGCCTTGTAAATTGTGTCAGTTTGTGAATTTAAAAAAGTATCGGGCAGGATAGCCAAAGACTTCAGCAAAAGACTAGCAATTTATTATCGTGGAGAACATTCTTATAGTCCTAATTGTTTGAAGATCTATATGTTCTAACGCAGGGTGCTGTACGAGAAAAACTCGATTTCTCACTTCACTTTCCGTGATCGATAATATATTACGTGTAAAAAGTTGATCTTAATCCAAAACAAGTTTGTTACCTCTGTCCCAGAATATTCTGTAGAGATAAGTAAATAACATCTTCAAACACCTTTTGTGTCATTGTTCGCTTTAAGATTAGAAATGCCTCCTATAAAATATAATATTTTAATTAATTATCACTTTTACGTTGACCTGTGGCACTTTGTTTTGCTTATCAGCTGTTTTGTGATAAAAATTAATGTGTTGTTATGTCATTGGTACCGGATTATATACCATATTTTTCTCTGTTATCACTGTTATCAAATATTCATTTTTATAACATAATATTATCAACAGCTTGTAGCGATTTTAATTTAGGGTTGTGAGATGTATGAAATAGAATATTTATAAAAAAGAAACATGGTAATACAACCATATAGATAAATAAATAATACATAAAACATTAATTTCTCTTCAACAGATTCACAGCTAGATAACAGTTGATAGTGGTGATTCATGATATGTTATTAAAACAAAAAGAGATAAAAACGTTTTCTGAATAATATAACTATGCCTGTGTAAGATATTATTAGTTTTATTTTAAATTATCTTTACATCATTTTGTGCGGTATTTTTCCACTAGTCTTCATTTTATTATAGTTCGAATTTTTACTTATAATCTTTTTTAAGTGGTTCTTCCTTCAAGTTTACTAGATTTTCAAATGAATACACAGATAATAATATAAAATTTACAACAAGCTATACCAAAATCTACTGCGTAGGTGTAATTTGAGTCGTAGTTTATTATTATGTATAAAGTTTATTTGGCTGAATTTGATCATTCAAAAACCCTTTTTTTATTAGAGTTTATTATTTATATCAGTACTTCTCAAACGGTGTATCGTGCTATTGACTTTTATTTGGATTTTCTCGTTGTTTTGGCATTTAACGTAATAATTTTTGGTTGCCACAGATTACGGTTTCTAATTTAAGAGTCCGTGACATGAAAAACTTTATAGATGTAGAAACTATAGTAGATTTCATTTGGTACAGCTCTATTTACTGCCTAATTGAACATGGATTTTTTTCTAGGAAAATCTCATGCATACTGCGTGGTTAATCATGTCAATAAGAAATTTGAAATTGAAATCACATAATACCCATAATCTCAAAACTGTTAATTTATTAGTAAATGACTATGTTTTATTTAAAATGAAATTTAAAAGTCTACCTATATTATAATTATGTAAGTACAAAATGTTTATTTTATATAATAATATTTATTTGTTAATGTGCGCACTTCAATGTGTGCGCAGATGTCTTGTCAGGAGTTGTCTATGGGTGCACTTTTATTGTGTAAAAAGTGTAAAATCAATGATAATTTTGCTATTTATTTATGCGATTATTTTGATATAAAAACACTTGTTAAACGGTTTATTTGTAAACCTATCGAAAAAACGATACACATTTAATAAATCTCCGAGCAAAATAGCGAATATATTTTATTTTTCGGTGTAGATCTCAGAGCCCAACAGAATCGTACAAATTTATCGCAACGTTTTTACGATATATTTAAATGACTTAGTTGTCAAATTAATACGGGACGGCATATCGGATGGTGTATTATTGAAGATACACAAATTAAATATTCGCACTTGGTTTTTTTTGTGTTTACATTTCGTGAAGACATTATTATTATCGAATGAAACGATATATTCCTAAATAAAATAAATACAAATCAAAGTCTAAAATAGAGAAAAATACATCACTATGAAATGATAATACAACGATAAGTTTATTTATACACGTACAGTGGAGTCAACAAAATGTTGTATTTGGACAATACGTATTGTAAATACTTGTCTATTTGTATTTATTATAAAACCTAAACATCAAACAATTGTTCATTAATCAAAATGGTGTTTAACGAATTATGTAATTTATACTATCTTATGGTCATAGACTATAATTGTGTATAAAAATTAGTCAAAATATACTTTTAGATTTTACTACAAGTAGTTCAAAGGTGACTATGAATTTTCTAAAAACTTTTAATTACATCATAACGAATGAAATGAAAGTATACTGATTTCAAATTGTTTGAAAGCAGTCATTATTTTTTAGGCAATTACATTCATATTTATTGTTTTAACCCTTTGAATACCGGCATGATTTTGGATAAATCTTTTATTTTGTAGTGATGCACAACAGGAATTGATATTCAATTTTAATGTCAAATATTTGGCAGCAATACCTTTTGTGTTGAGGCAAACCGCATTCTTGTATTTTGGCGCTTGTATTCTGCTGGTGTTGCTGTAAGGTAGCGAATCTTGGCACCTAACAAAAACTCAGTAGAACCGTATATTAAGCTTTAAAAACATCTGCTTGCATTGGATACTGTGGGTGAAGTGGACAGACTTCGTTAGGAACTTGGAGATAAAGAAGCGGACGGAATAAGCCCCTATCACACTAAAACTGGCTGAGACATGTACTACAGATGCCTTCGGAGAGCATGGTTACTGCTTGTCTCTTGTCCCAATCGTTGAGATTCCGGTGACCTAAAGGATCGTTGGGTATCATCCATGGGATAGTACTCAGCGGAACTAAAGAGTGCTGGTATAACCTACCCAATGAACCCACCATCTACTCCCCCCCCCGTTCTTATATCTGGTATTAATCAGGCGTATCCAGGAGCCCTGATCGAGAAGCGATCTTTTTTATTCAACGGAGATGTCCCAGAATTAAATATAAATTACCCAAGACTAAGGCTGCCATGCACTTAAATGTGCTGAACTTAAAAGACATAGAATGATAAAAAAACCGGTATGAGCTAGAAAAATGAGAAACGGGTGACAAAGTATTCTGGAGGCGTCACGTGGTGGCCATATGCTACGCATAGGAATCAGATTTACCAGAGAGATGTTTTTGTATCAAAAATTATTATGTGGTCAATTTATCGCTTGGATTCGATTTTTTTTTAAAACACCGCACTAGCCATAGAATAATACCATACTAAAAGTTTTAAATTTCTCATATTATCAAAGATCGTGTCCAAATTATCTGATATTTTTCAATTCCAAGATATATTTTTTTGTATTAAATTTCAACTGTTTGAAAATTTCAACAATCGTATGGATACAAACACTACGATTTCTTCACCAATATAAGTTTTATTCGGAGATTTTAAAAATATTAATCTTACCTAGAGCTTTTTGTGTATCATTTGTATTATACTCTAAGTGTAATATACCGATTAAAAGTTGATAATATAAAGTTTGATATTAACATAACCATTATATTGGCATATATTTACTGAATCCTTGGGCATGTAAATAACTAAGAGGACCATATTCGGAATTTTCAGCATCGAAATAAAACGAGAAAAACGATATCGTCCTTATAAATAATAATGTCATGCTTCCATGATTTTTCGCCTTGAGCGATCGCAATAGAGATGAGAATCCGATATCGCAGAGAAGTAACAGTATTCGGTATCTGATCGATATTTAAAAGTGTATTGATGCTATAATGAACCTTCAGGCGCATTTACGTCAGAGGGAAATAACATCGAGAAATGTGCCAATTTTGATGAGAGCTTAAAAAATGTACAGTTCATTTTATTTCGTTAAGTGAACAAATAAATTCGATTAAATAAAACATTTATACACAAAATGTCATGTTCATATTAGTGTATTTTTATATGATGTATGTAATTTTCGTTTTAACCCTTTCATTGGTGAGTTAATTTTTTATGCACATTCGTTAAAAATCTTTCACTGCTATCAATTCAACTCATATAAAATTAATCAAATTGGGGATGCGTATTTATAAATAATGCTCATCTATTTTCAACCAATAAACAAAATAAACTGAAAAATTATTCCAAATTGATAGGAATGTGTATAACATTAACACACACACATGTGGCCGCTTCCATTTCGGAATCAAAAGAGCGTTTGAGAACATATTTGAACTCATAGGACTGATTTATATGACATCTTATGTGTTTTTGTGAACAGTTATATAAATCTTTATTAACTATAGAAAGAATATAAGGGAATTTTTCAATGCTGAAGTCAACTTTGTTTTCGTAATGTTGACGTATTTTTTCTAGCTTAAAACTGTATTATATAATTGTTAAAACTTTCATATTTCATTAATAGATCTATTTAGTATTTATAATAATCGAAGTTATAATATTACAATAAAATATAAATAATGGCTTTGAAAATAAGGCGACAAAGCGCACGGACGTACATGTATGTTCATAATCCTCAAATGGTTAAAATAACAATAAATAGATTATTCTTCAAATTATTAAATTAAGCAATGTGCCAAATGTGCTAATAAATAGTACCAGAGATATCAATAAATAAAACTATACTTTATAATGTGACTGAAACCAAAAAATCCAGATACGTGTGTCTGCAATATTGGCGATGTTTCACACAGTGGAGATTATTATCTTCTAATTTTAGAGAGGATTTCGAAAATAAACAAATTTTTGTACTAAGAAAAAGTGATGATATGAGTACAGTAAATTGTTCATATAACGGATAGAATATCTGTAAAGTAGTACAAGTTTAAGCATAAGAACATGGCCGGAAGAATTTCTTTGATGGCCAAGATGGAGGGTTAGAAGTTCCTGATTTAATAGCAATATAGAATAATACTGGACTTAGTAGCCGAAGGAAATGTTTTACAGTGGTTAGAAGTCAGTTTTTAATTATTTCCATAAGTTTGGATAATTGATTTAAAAAAATGGTTATAAAAGTGTAAACAAACCTTTATTATTTTATTGAAATGTCCGTGGTCTTGTATTGTGCCGTTTATTCTCTTAATAAAAAATGCATTTGGAAAACCAATTTTTATATAATATAATTTTATATAACTTTTGGGTTTAATGGACACCCCTTCAATTTAAAAAGCTGTGCTCGAATGATCTCCAAAAATTCTTATTAGAACAGTTTGTGTTCCCCTGTATTAATATGTAATAGCCTAATTCCAGTATCTATATCAAACCCATGATTCTTTGTCAAGATTTTTTAGAAAATGTATTAGATTTGTCGAGCGTATTATTGCCACAAGCCCATTTTCAACAGAAAAATAGAAATGGTTTCTTGTAAATATGATAAGATCTATTGGAGTGTTTATGATATTATGATATTATATTTGAGGTGACATCCCTAACATCTCCCTACCAGATGAAAGGGGATAAAATGGGACTTCGATTAATAATCGTTCTACGTTATTCATTTGCGTCAGTCTGCGATAAAGAATGGACTAGGAAATCCGATCCTCGTGAAAAATTACACCTTCGCATTTCAGTCACGTCCTGACGGCATTTTCCGCAAGACGAAGGTGTGAGGAAAAGCGCGGGGAAATTAGATGAAGAAGGAAATATGAGAATTGAATGAAATCAGATGAGGAATTCTTGTTTTTTTTATATATACATCCCGCTCGCGGATTTCGTATATTTCGAATTCAACGCAGATTTCAGAAAATATCGCCAAACGTCACGCTTTGAATGATAATGAAGGAACAGATTTTTTTTTTGACAAAATCGAATGTTTTTTTTTCATAAAGTTTGGTGTGGTTGAAAAACAATGCATCAAAATTGTGTTTAACATTGATCAAGACACACTTTCGTTTAATAACACATCCGAGTGTGAAATCATAGAAGAAAATATATCCCGAAAATTGATATACAACAGTATACAAGTAAAACATGATATATAAAGTTTTATGAAAAATATCGAATTGAACGTACATTATTTTTATGCATTTAGTCTATGTTTAAATAGACTTTATATAACACTCCCCGGTAGCCTAGTTGGTAGCGTGTGCGCCTCACGATCTAGGTAATGCGGGTTCGAATCCCCATCTGTCGGATATTTAAAATCCGAAAATGCAGGACTGGTTGCCCATTGGGTTAAGTAATTGTCTGACAAACAATTCTCGTAAAAAATAATCTGTCAAGTCGTTTCCACATTGCGGAGATCCATATACTCCTCTTTTGGAGTGGATATCTTCACAATATGTAGATCAATATGCTCCACGTTGGGAGCGAACATGGTATAAAAAAAGTATACATATAATATAATATATCATGCCAGTGTCGCTGAGTTAGTAAATGGACGTACTTCGTAACCAAAGTTAAGCTTTCAAATCTTATAGCGGCATAAAATATTATTTAAACTTTACATTTAAAAGATATCTATTTATTAATACAGATTAACTACGTAAGGTTGAAATAATTATTTTTTCAGTATCGTCTCGATGTCAAAGCTTATAAACGAATACGCTTGTGGATTGTTCCTGAATGGATGTCATGGATTCCAATGTTTATATAAAACTAATGACAATTTTACTATTTATTTTTTTATATACCATGTTCGCTCCCAACATGGAGCATATGGATCTCTACATTGTGAAGATATCCACTCCGAAAGAGGAGTATGTGGATCTCCGCAATGTGAAGACGTCCTGACAGATTATTTTTGACGAGAATCGTTTGTCAGACAATTACTCAACCCAGCATTCCTGCATTTTTCGGATTTTTAAAATCCGACAGATGGGGACTACACAACATATTGTATACTGCACAACATAAAATTCACTCAAGATAAAAACTCTCTTTATCACTATTATTACATGAAATTCGATATATTTTTTGATGCTGACACTAGAAAATACAGAGTTTGACTTGTTAATGTTTTAATTTATTTTCATCTCTTGTGCTTTTTTGCTGTATGGTATACGAGGTATTGCTTTGTCACGAGCAATATGTAGAAACGTAGTTTTAAATTCAAGATTGTATGTCATGTTGGTTGCGTACAACATATCCTGATAGGTATACGAAAAAGTTATCAACGAAATTATTTCAGTTGTTGTTATATTTCACGGGAGTGAGAATGAGCTTAGACGGATTTTATTTCATAAATTACTGAAATATTGATTTATAGAGTTTATTGTACTCAATAGAATTGACTTGATTACATTTTCTAATGTCTTCACTTGATATACTTTATTGTATTGTTATTATTTTTTAATGTTAAATGTTTTTTATAAAAAATAGTTTTTATTATGCTATGAACGTCTTAGGCTGCGGGTAGGATACCTGAGCATCCGCGTCAAAGCGACCGTGACAGAGATGGAAAATAGCTATAAATAGGTGAATGAGTGAGTAAATTTGGCATAATTTTAAAAGGTCAGTCACAACAACTCGCTCACTTGCTTACTCACATATTTATAGCTATTTTGCATCTATGTTTCCGTTGGTTTGTCACCGTCGCTCTGTCGCTACGACATCTATCGTGCTCGCGGCCATACACTTGAAAATAATCACATATGAAATTTTGCTTGAAATTGTTCAAAACAAATAAATTGTTATGTGAAAGTTAGTTTGGTATAAAGACACTGTAAGATCAATTCTGAATTGTTTTTAAACTAATTTTTATACAATTTGTAAATATTATAGGCATATTTTTATTTAAATATTTGAGTAATTTATGGTTTTGTTTAAATAATGAAGTGATAGCTTTATTTTTATGCTCTTCTCATATAAAAACTTCACGAAAAGGTCAGCTTAAGTATCAATTAATGAATGCATTAGCTCTCCTATAAAACATACGGAATTATCTAGAGTGCCTTTTCAATTTTATGTTCCTGAGATTGACCCCAAAAACATTTTATTTTTATCGGTTTTGAAGGGACAATTTAGGGAAAAAGGAAAAAACCTTTTTAAAGTGAATAAAATTTCCAGGACGCCAATTTTCAAATTTATCATAACTCAGAATGCGTTGTGAAAAAAAAATGCGACCCATTGAGTTTTTGAGATATATATAAATGTAAAGATTTTCTTCTTTCCATATCCGTTCTGGATGAAGCATATGGAAATATGAAATGCTTACAGGATTCTTGATTCTTTTCAATATAACAATAATAAATATGATTTTTAATATATACACAAGATGATATGATTAGTTTGATATTTGTCGCTTTAGGATTGGTTTATCGAATAAATCAACCGATAAATGTTCAAGAGATATAAAAAGTGGTTTAAATACATACAAATAAATCTCCCCGTCTTTTCGGTAGTGTAGTTGATAGCGTGCGCGCCTAATACTCCGGAGTAATTAATTCGCCATCTGTTGGACTTTAAAAATCCAAAAAATGCAAGATTTGATGCCCATTGGGTTGAACAATTATCTGAAAATTTTCGTGAAAAATAATCTATCAAGACGTCTTCACATTACATGGATCTATGGATCTATATGCTTATGCTTCACTTTGGGAGCGAACCTGATATAAAAAATACATATATAAAGAAATTTGAGCTATATTTTTAAAGCCATATAATTGCTGCCATATACGATAATAAAATGACAGTATATAATATTTAATATTTTCGACTGATGGTGCTTGATGGAAATTGATTTTAAAT
>JAGVSQ010007778.1:0-14995 GCA_022683975.1 Rhyacophila evoluta
GATGCCGAAATGCGAAACCCGGGTCGCTAACAGTGATATCACATATGGAAGTTTATTGGTTTTAAATAACTTAAAATATAAAATCAGTTTGCATCAACCACCATCAGTCAAAAATATTAATCATCGTACCATTATTTTTATACTACACAGTTAGTTCAACTTTAAATGATAACATTCTTACAGGTATTTAGAATATAATTTTGAAAGTGGAGCACATGAATTTCTATATTGTCTCTATTGTATATGACATATCAGCATGAGAGATTTTTTATTATAGTGAGTCATATTAAGTTTTCATATCCCTAGTATAAAATTTTTAGACAACATCAATATTTAATATACGATCAGATTTTACTATTAAATAATGCAACTTCTTTATGAACATATAATAGTTTGAGAGTTAAATAAAAAAATGCTTCTTAAAATAACTTGTAATAGTTTGGTAAAATAATCAAGTAAGAGCAAATACTTATAATTATTCACTTTGCTTAATAGACCACTTGCTTACATCTGAAGCGAACCGTCTATCTATCTTTGATTTATGTTTCTGCGATAAACCATCTACCCTCACTACTGTTTGCATTCTCACCTCCACCCAGAAATGGATTTTAAACCAATACGGATAATTTGCCTAATGTTAGTTAAACTAATAAGTAATTTACATAATACATTAAGACTATGCTATAATCAACTTGAATCAATATTGGAATTACATACATAATTAATACTAAAGATAAATGTATATACTTGATTAAATGCCAAAATAATACTGTATTATATTATCTATTACAAATGTAACGGTTAATTTAAAATTCAAACCAATAACAAACATCTTATCCAACAATAAATATTGTCAACAGCGAAATCTTTTATCGTTATAATAGGTTGACACTAGAAAGACGGTAAGATTTACTTACCTATAAAGACGGCGGCCGGTCAAATGACTGCATGTACACATATCATTAGAAAAACATTTATTATATTGAAATAGCTTTATATAACAATAAACCGAACATAGTAGGATACTAATAATATAATATGTATGCACAATTTTTACATATTAGTGTTTGATTTATATCACAAGAACCACAAAGTGTTTTTTTACAATCATCACATTCTTTATTAGTATTATTTTTAGATTTTCTAATTTGCTAATATAGCAATCTCGTTTTTTTCGGTTTTCATGAGTGATCGTTAGTGAATATCGAGAATTCGAAGGCATAGGTTTTACAGACAGTGGTTCAGAACCGGAAAGTTCTACATCAATTCCTGTGTTTCTACGCAGTTCACTGGCTAAATCCAAAATGAATATCCTCCGTTTTATGTGTATACCTGTCAATTTATAGTATAAAATGTAAGAATTGATTCTTACTAAATCTAAAATATTAAATTACATTTGTACAGGTCATCTTCGAGATGCCGCTTTGACACTGTACTTCTTTGCCATCTGATCAATCACATCCACACCACACTTGGTAGCATTGTAGAAAGTCAGTCTCGGGCTTATTTTTAGCAGCATGAGTAGTTTTGAATGAATTTGTTCCAAACATCAGATATCAAGGAAAACTTATTCTGTTGAAGTCATGACCTTCTTTCAGATCTTACATTAAATAAAATATACTTCATGATATTTTTGTATCTATCACGAGGCATAGATAGTTTTTGAAAAAACTTACTCTCCATGTGTTACTCCATAACTCATTTACTGGGATATTTTTTGCACCGTAGGCACGTAGATAGCAAATAGCAATAAATCTTCCAGTCGTTTTAAAGTGAGTACCTAATTATCGTGTTCTAGTTGCCTATTAGCTTCCTTTTTTGTGCATTTTTGAATGTGTCTCAATATATAATAGATTCGTCAGTAAATAGTTTCTATGCATCTATTACATTGCCTTTTAAATTCCTTCTTGGTCTTCTCTGTTTGCATATCTCAGGCTCAGTTATAATATTGTGTTGTGCCCGGCGATCACTTTGGGCTTATTCTGACTGAGATGTCCATTTGTTCTCGTCTGTAGCCGTGATATGATCGTGCTCGAGAGTAGTAGTGGTTAGCAAGCCTGGACCCTTACCACGACTACGACCACGATTGCTGCAATCGCGAACATGGCGTAAAGTTGAAAGGAGTACCTGATCCTCCGGGTCGTTTTCTTCATTATCGGAGCTTAAGTGCTAGCTGATAACTCGTAATCATCATTACTGTCAAGTTCTGTACTTTCAAATCCACATTCCGATTGATCTTCTTGTATCTTTTGCAGTAAATGAAGTATTTCACAAATTTTAAGTCTTCGTGACATCTTTCCACTAATTTATTTACAATATACTGAATAATGTGTAATAAATGAAGCAATACATTCTACTGACTGAGGAATAAAATTAAAAAGTTCAAACGTTTACAAAAGTACACTCATAAACAATTATAAACATTACGCGGATCATAGCGATCATATGACCGCCGCCGTCTTTGTAGGTATATCAGCATGTAAACAATAAACAATGGAACTAATATAGATTTCTTTACGTATTTTAAAGGTTCTATTCAGATTAATGAAAGTCACAATTTATCGGCTAGTTTGGTTGAAAAGTTTTAGAATAACAAAACTTTAAAATTGAAATTCCGGTCAAATGACCGCTGTCGTCTTTCTAGTGTTAAAATCAATGTTCTTACCGCAGCTTGTGAATCCACTTGTTTTGTTTGGGGGTGCATATTGTGCCAGTTGTTGGTCACTTCTCAAATCAAAGAGACGTGCACTCTTATCTTCGGATCCTGTTGCGAAAGCGTGTCCACTCGGATGAAACTAAAAAACCTCAAACCCATTATTAGCCATTATATGTAAATTGAAAATCCCCCCTGTTGCAAGGCGCATTATTTTTGTTCATGTATCTGAGGTATCACAAAAGAATATCATTTTTAATTTTAAAGAATAGTTATCCAAAACAGTATTTCCAACATCAACATTATCAAAGTCATATCTTATACCATTTAATCTCTTTTGTTAGATACAAAACTAATCTAAATTCCGTTTTTCTAGTAACATTTTATTGCCTCTTTCATAAAATTCCAGAGATTTGAAATTGAAATACTCAACAAATCTTTTTAATAACCCTTTATAATTTCAAAAAAAACTAAAAAGATCAAAATCAAAAACTGGAAAGTACAATTGATAGCAAATTTTTATCCATTTTAAGTTCCTTAATTTTATCTTTCATAAGTTTTGATACATGCCGTCTTACATTGCTGTACTGTAAAAACACTTGTTAGTGATTGTCAATAGATTTCTTTTACTGCAAAACATAACTGTTATATCATATGATATTTTCAAATTTTCCTAATATTTGTAGATATTTTGAAAGATATTTTCGTAGATCAAATATCAAGAAATGAATATTTCAACTTACACAAACACTGTTGACATCGGATTCATGGCCAAAGAAGGTTTGACGTGGTTTATCTTCTCGGACATCCCACAGCTTACAAGTTTTGTCCACAGATCCAGTCACATAAGTATTGGCATCTGTAACAATATTCAATAAACTATACAAGTAACAAGAATCTGCCTCAGAAGACTTCATTATTTTCCACTTTTAGATACATATATATAAATTATAATGTCTTCAAAAGAATAGACCGGTTTTTTTTATTTAATTTATAAAAATTGGTTGTACTTTATTTATAATATAGCATACATTGGCCCTTTTACAATAACAACATGACGTGTTCTTGCTCGACCTTTTCAAATATAACTATGTAAATATGAAGTAAGAGATGACTGTTGTTTGCTGTGTGAAAGAAAAGTTTTGGAAACATTTTGTGATAAGTGGTGACCAATTAATCTTGAGTATGTATTTGGTTGGTCAGTATGTTATTGATAAATATTGTTTCTAGGTTGTTGATTTGTAAGTCTAATTTATTTCATAATACAAATTCTAATATAATATAATAAACAATTTATTCAAATATGAGTAGATTATCTATAATTAACCGAGTAAATGATGAAATAAAAAAAATTATATTTATCGTTCATCTTTATCGAGGATAATAATTTTACTAACCTGGACCAAGAGATATGGAGACAACATCACCGTTATGGGCATCAAATTCCATAGTTCTCTTGCCAGCCTCGAGATCCCAGATACAACTGTAAACCAGATTACATGTCATACTATTATTTATGTTCATTATAACTATTTTTATATTTTACCAGTTTTAAATAATTCAGAATTTTTATATTACTTACACTTATGAGTAAATAATAATTTCTACGGTGGTTATTAATATTATATATTACAGCAGTCAATCTCTAACCAATGATACGTTAATTATTCTGTATTCTCACATTTTCATATCTCCAGAGCCAGTTAAAATTTTCTTATCATCTAGAAAACGGCAAGAGCTTAAAAATCCTTCATATCCTGCTAATTCACGAACAATCTTTGCGGCACCAGTGGCGTCTCTGTTATTCACATCATATACTGTACACATATTGTCCATCCCTCCGCAAGCTGAAAATATACAATTTTAAAAATTATAATTTAGTTTGCCTCCTTTTTTAACCACCTGATCCCCGCAAGTTAAAATCAATTTAACATTCATATGCCACACACTATATATATATTATTGTTATTGATACATTTTTTCACTTAAAATTCAGACTCATCACTATTCAGCGAAATGATAAATAAAAATATTCTTATATATATGTAATATATACTTACATATATGAGAGAAAAGTGATGTTCATCGTATTATTATATTTTTATAACCACGTTGCTTTATCAATATTTTTATGTCGTGTATAATTTGTTTAAATATTAATATGCGTCCTTCATTTAAAAAATAAAACTAAGAGTTATTCATTAGAATATTTAAAACGACATATCTGCCAGCAGGCTATTGCAAGTGATCAAGCGGCTAATTACAAATAATGCTTAAAAAATAAGGTTACTATTATAAATTATATTATATTTATATCTTGCGCTCATCTATAAGTGATATTATGATTGTTTTTGTTGCAATGTAATATATGTATACGAAAATTATTTAAAAGAATTATTATACAAATTGTATATTATACACCATAGACAGTTTTTTAAAGCTATACATACCTACAAAATTCCCAGAGGTTGCAAAAGCAACACTCATGACCCACGATGACCGAAGAGGAATGACCTGGACTTTGTTTGCAGTCCATGTATCCCAAATAATCAATTTTCCATCTAAAGATCCAGTAACACAATGCCTGAAAATATTTCCATGATAATAAATAATAATGATAGGTAACACCTACGTAGGCCACATTGAAAGTTTTGCACTCCTGGCCACTTGTGAATATTTGATTTTGAATGTGATATATTTATTTAAACAAAATAATTTGTTTATAGAACGCAATAGTGTTTGGCGGAAAATCGCCTGTCAATTATTTTTTATGACTAACTAATCCAAGTTCACCTTTCGCACTGAAAGTGGATTTAAGATTTAAAGCAAAAAAAATTCGGAGTGAAGATTTTTAACGATTCTCTGCAAGAGTGCAGTGTTCAAAACGTTTTTAGGGTGCTTCACCATATTTGAGTACTCTGAAAAGTTGGCACGCTGAATTTAATCATGGTCGTAGTTCTTGCCATGACGAGATTTGTGCAGGTCGTCCGTCAACTGTGTTCAGTGAGGGAAATGTCTTAGGCGACTAACTGAATAAGACCCGCGAATCACCTATGACAAAATTTGTGGACATTTAATAATTTCGCGGGAACACTTAAAAGCCAGGAAGCTTTGATACCGCTATATTCATCATGAAGTCAAACCAGACCAAAAACGAGCTTGTGTTGATTTGTGCAAAAAAAATAAAATATTGCTGAAGTTCGACCAGAGGCTTTCATATTACGGACTTATGATATTATAACAGAAAACGAAACATGAATTTATTGCTACGATCTGGAAAAAAAACAATACTCTTGTGATAAATTATCAAGGAACAAAAAAATGACAAATTAGTGACAAGGCAGAAGCGTTGACAAAAACATAATCGCGAGTTTTTTCTCTCTAGCGGCTCATGGTTGTATTGTGCCCCTAAAATAATGAACAGTCAATACTGAGTTGTGACAATCATGCCCAGTGTTCTCAAAAAAGTTAGCGAGAAGCTACCGAGAATTCGCATTCTCCATCTAGCACAACGATAATTATCTCACGCCTCTAAACAGAAAAAGGCATTTCTGTGTTCTGAAAGGTAGAGCTCGTGACCTATCCCGCTTAAATCTTAAACCTCGCACCCGTTGACTGTGAAAATCGAAAAATTGATTAAATGTATCGCATTTAAAAGACAGTGATAGCTTTCGACCAACACGTCGAAAGTATGCCCTCAGGTTAGTGGGTCTCTTGCTTTGAAAAATGTTTTGAGCGAATAAAAAAGTTTTTAAAATATAACTGAAAATATTTTGAATACATAAATTAGTTTTGCTATAAATAGCTATATTTATGATTTACGCAAAACTTTCGGTATGGCCTGCGTATATCATTTGCATTTTCTGAACATACAGAAAGAAAAATATTATTAAATTGTTAGCAAATTCGTATTATATTTGAAGCCATACAATTTATTAGACTAAACCACTGACTGCAAACACCACATTATTCATTTATTCAGTATTTAATATTTGTTATTCCTTTGCTCTAAGCCTATTTATTCACACAACAATATTTAAACACATAAACATAATCCGCAAAGCAATTTATTAACTTCTATTTTTACTACGGTAATTAATTGTATTTAAATAGACATGGAAACACTTTAATTGATGATATGCAATAGACACTGGGTTGTTTGATTCTGAAGTTAGTTTGAAAGCAAACGTGTAAGGTCAAATTAAATATAAAATGGCATTATATAGTAAATATTACGATATGCAGTAGTTTATAGGTCTCACAAAATAAAAAAAACTATAATATTATAATAAATGCATTCGATAAATAAATTAGGCCCAATACAATATTTCAAATCAATGTTACCAATTGAGTGATATATGTTTTTTTTTAAATCATGTTCGCTCCCAAAATGGAGCATATGGATCTACACATTGTGAAGATATCCACTCCGAAAGTGTAGTATATAGATCTCCGCAATGTGAAGACGTCTTGACAGATTATTTTTCACGAGAATCATTTGTCAGACAATTTCTCAACGCAGTGGGCATCCAGTCCTGCATTTTTTGATCTTTTAAATTCGAGAGATGGGAAATCGAACCCGCATTTCCCGGCTTGCTAAGCGTCCACGCTACCAACTACGTTGACCGGGGAAATTATAATATATAAAGCCATAATAATGTCCCTATACAGTAAACATCATAGCGTATTTGTGTATTTATTCATTCAACCTGTAGATTCATGTAGCGAGAAAATCGTCTCTACAAGTTTTCAAGATTTTTATTCGACTGCCTACCGGTTGATTTAGGGTGAAATGCCCTCTACTAATATATTAATATGAAACTTATTCATAAACACTATAAATATGTATGATAAAATATCTTGGATGAATAAGAATAAAAATAAAAAGTTAATAAAACAATTTTATATGAAAATACACACAGAAAATATTTAAAATCGAGTTAAACAGATGTATAGCAGAAAGTAATAAAATAACATAAATTTTAATTCACCCATAATGTGATATATAAAAACCAATTCGCATTGCTAAAATGCAAGACATTATTTTTTGTATTGAACTACGCCTACTTGTTATGCATTATATTATTATGGTTAGTTATTCTCATTGCAAAAAAGTAGATAAATTCATGATTACATTTATATAAGTCTTATTGAATGACACAATATATTATATCACTGATAAAATGTAGCGAAATCTCGTGTTTTTTCTTGCAATAGTAAATTTATATGGTTTTTATTTTTTATTTGCATTGCTATCTCATTTAAAGTGACGATATTCAATTTATTTTTGCCCATAAATAATTATCTTAACATGTGCAATACTACCCTACCAAGTAAAAATACAGTACAAATGTGTAAATATACATAGGAAATCATGTGCCAGACACTTTGTTTTTACTTGGCAGGGCTGAATATTATTTCATATATTGATTTTCAATAATCGCAATAAGCTTTTAACAGTACATAAAATAGTGAAATTGCTAGACTGCTAGAGTAGATTACGTACCTCGAGTCGCCGCTAAAATGAACTGAATTCACCTTGTTGATGTGGCCTTTCAGAAGTTTTTTCGTTTGCAGTCGAACTTTGGGCACGTCACCCATGTCGCTGCATTTATCTGCAAGCTTTGCATCTTCATTTTTCTTTTGATCTTCCTGTAAAGTGTCGTATTCAATTTAGATTTCAGTTCAGAATTCTTTCAATAGACCTTTTTTCCACAATTTCAAATATAATGTAATATATAAAATTAAGCTTTCAATAATCACTACCTTTTAAAAGTACGCAGACACAATATAATAATACAAAACTCTCATTTCATATTAGTAACATGACACGCGTGACTTGTTTAGCATCGCGAACATTTTACGAGCAATTGAACATAGAATAGCAAAAACTAAGGTAGGGAAACCTAGATATTAAGTATGGGTTTCCAACCAATGTAAAATATAATAATTTTCATATCAGAGTAAACGTAATTGATTTTTGTGAGTCGTTATTGTGACCCATTAAAATCAAATAATTTGCAACATTCATAAAAGATAGTAATATTTTATACCCATAGTTGTATGCATAGTTTATCTATCGGAGTAAAACTCCAGACCATATGGGTACTCGATGCTTAACGAATAGTTTATTTATTACAAAAATTAAATTTAATATCTATTTACAAATATGCTGTCGTTGAGCTGTTAAAATCTCCGCTGTGACATTTTTTTTTACGGGAGAGTATAAAAATGCGTTTTACCATAATAAGACATTTCTATGTTAAATTATATTTTAATTTAAGTTCTATAAGTATTATTGCAGGCTTTACCAAGCTACACACGGTCTGATAAGAAAAAGCTGAAATGCACAAAATGCCTTTTCGACAAAGTTATTACTTTTGTAGGATTTTTTAATCTTAATTTCATTGAATAGAGTTTGCACATATAAATAATTCTGAACCGTGGGTAGCCTATTTCAGTACTATGGCTGCACTGAAATTTGCTTGTATAATACATTTTACACAGACCCACGAGGTAGATTTTATACGAGATATGGTGAACTACCATATTATATCTTAAAAGTATATTATATTATTATGTATTCTTATACATTAAATATTATGAATCGCTTTCAGATGACAATGTTAAATATTGACTCTTTCATAGCCTAATTAGGTACTGTATTGTGATTTATGTTGACAACTATACTTAGTTTTAACATTACCTATTTAAATGATTAGACTAATATACTTCACTATATTTCCATATATTAATAATAAACCAACCTAATTAAAACTGGGATAAACAAGAGTACAGTGAATATTTATTAAAAAATTCCGTAACTTATTAGATTTTTATTTAACTGAAAAATACCTATAATCAAATCGAATGTAGATACGTAGCACACACAGAACAAATTTTACAAAAGGCATCAAAATCGTTTATTATTTTTAATGATTTTGCCTAAAGTGAAAATATCAATCAGACACAACCTTTAAGTGCATGAAGACTAAAACTAGAGTTTTATTTACCCAAAATGTTATGATTTTAGTAATTTATTGAAGAAAAACTAATAAAATCGATGTGGTGTAAGTCCATTTTCCTGGTCGCGAATTTCACAGGCTCTTCTTTTTTAAACTTAAAAGCTATACTCAGATAATACTTTCGGCATTGTAAGCTTACATCCTTGTGATAAAGAATTCATTAAGCTGTATAAAGTCTGACTATCGAAAAAAGCTTTTTTGAAAAAACTGAGGGTGACGTCCTTTTCCCTTTCTAAAGTTGAGTGTTCCTAAACTTTTTTCATACTACACTACCACCATGCATACCTTAATTTTACTTATTATATCCTCCAACTCCTTCCTCAGCGCGCTAGTTTCCGGATCATCCTTCGGCGGCATATTTATTTTATGTTTGTGTCCTTCTTCGATCTAAAGATATTTTTTCGAGGTATACAGTCCAAACACCGCACTGTACTGAATACAAACTTCAACTCGAGGGATATTCTCTTTGCGTCCACCAAACACAATTTTAATCCTATTTACCATAATGAGATTACGGTCGTATACGAGTAGCATTACTAGGGCTTTATTAAATTAAACATCAGTTATTGTCAGTGTACTACTTTATTTCTACAAGAGTGTATTTCAATTTTAAAGTGTGATACCGTAACGGGTTACAATGCTTGGGCGTGCATGATTACACATGCTATTCTAAAGACGTAGCATACGAAAATGACAGATAATTATGAACATCGATTAATATCCACGACGCCAATACCTCTTGATCAATCTAGAAATATTTATTGACAAATCACTGACTGAAGAACTCTCGGGTGAAGAATCGGTGTTGGGCAAATTAATGTCAAAGAATCTTCCTCATCCGAATCCACGCATGAATTTTCGATTGATATCAGATTCATTTTTACGAATATGTACGAATATGTCAGCATTATCGCTCCAAATGTGGATTATATATATTTTTAAAATGTGAAAAGCTGTGAAATAAAAATTGCAAAAACCGTTTTTCACATGAACTGGTTCACAATTATCGTTCACTATAGCGGTATATCTATGTGCTTTTAATAGTTTCTGTAACTATGAGGAACGGCAAATAATCTTTTGCAGCACCACAACGCGTGACTGCGTGAATAAAAAAACTACAAGATTTTAGGGTGGAAAACTATCCATCATCCACCGTACTTTCCATCTTGCATCGTAAGATTTTTATATTTTTAGGTCAATGTAACACGTTTTGGAAATTATGACTACTTATTTTTTCCAATGTTACGTGAACATGAACATTTATGAAACAGACAATACAAAGTAGATAGACGGAAAAAGGTTGTATCTAATGGAAGAAACTATGTTACAGATGAAAAGTTGACGATTTTTTTTTTGTATCATTTCTTTAAGATTTAAAATGATATTCTTTTCTAGTTCCCTAATATTATTTATATATGCATATTGTAATATTTTACTAAGATTTCACTCTATTTGTAGATTCCTATCACCCGCAATTAGCTTTTATTCCATAATTATTTTATCATTCAGGCTGGAACTTCGGTGACTGGAAATATTATAAATGTCAAGTTATTATTTAGTATTTGATCTAAGTTCATCAATTGAGTATTTACCGGCGGAAAATTCAGCTTTTTTATTGCATTCCTATAATTTTGTATTTGCATTGAAAATGGTGACTAGCCGCAATAAAAACAAACACGTATAAATACTATACATGAGTCCCCGTCACTTACTTATCATTATATTATTTATTATCAGTTATTTTAATTTGTGTCGTTTATTTTTAACTTTAACATGTTCTATATTTTTAATGAAAAATATGTGCACTGCTTTGCGGAATAATTTATGAAAAGACCGAAAAGTGTGTAATGTATACAAAAAATATTTCGTAATAACTATAACCTTAACTAAAAAGCCTTCTTGAACTTGATTTGCAAATACATTTATGTTTACTGTAGGTATTTTGGCAAAACCGAAATCACTGAAGTGAAATAATTTTGCTTTCTTGAAATTTTGTTTTATGGAAAGAAAATAATAATGTTATTTAGTTATATTCTGGACACAGTAGCGCATCAAACTGTTGAAATTGATACTAAAATTGTTAAAGCCAGTGGTCCCAACCGTTTTCTTTAAATAAACCTGTTAATACTTTTCGTGAAATAGTGCGAACAATAAAAGTCTTTAAAATTAGGTAATTTTTAAAAAAAAAATCAGTGTAGATGACCGATGTATGTATTTTTCTTTCAAGTTTCTATTTCTGTAATGAATCAAGATCTTCTCATAATAGCAATGCTACCTGTTGTCTTACATATTGTATTAGCAACTGTATCAGTGGCTTAGTTGCCGGAGAGTAGTTGGAGCAGTTGCTCTAGACGCACAAATCGTGGGGGCGCAACATTATAAAAGACTTACAACATAATTTTTACCACGCGAATTAAAACAAAAAAAAAATTATAGTTTTGTGAAGGAAGTAGTATTGATATGATCTCGGTTAAAAGTTGCTAACGAGTGTTATTACTTAGAAAACAAATTTTGACGGAAACAATGGGGCGCAGCGGTTTTATTTACTTCAAGGTGCTGAATATGTAGCTACGCGTGCGTTATATATAATGTCTGCAGCACCATTTCACAATGCAGAATTGCTCTCGGGTGGCCGATTGGTGAGCGCGCGAATTTCAACGTCAGAGGTTGAAGGGTCGAATCCTGCAAGTACATAAGGTTTTAAAAAAATAAAAAATGTAGGAGTGGAGAGAAGAAGCCTCGTAGGAAAACAAATTTTTAAGATAAATCTTCACGGTGTGGAGATTCATACGATTAATATTTAGAGTAGAGACAATAAAACAAAAATTTATTTTATGAAACGAATTTTGCGTGATGTATTTATTATATGAACAATTTGTATGGGTATCTTATTTATGTGTTGTAGAATAGTGTCTACGTGACTTCGATAAAAATGAAACGATTATATAATTTAGCAGACATTTGTTATAATCGGTCAGTATACGGCGCAGTGTGGCGAAAACCAAATCTTTCAAGCATAAAATTTTGAATGAAAAGAAATAAAAAAAACAGACCGGAAGACTTATCACAGACCGCAATTTTCCACTTTCATTTTTCACGTATTATTTATTTGCGACGGGCTTTTGCCGACAATAATACACTTAGTTGAACGATTGTCAAAACTTTTTGCCGATCGAAGTGATTGGAAAGCGAAACGAATCGAAATATGCTCCGATGATTGAGCTCACAAATCAGTCTTTGAGCAATTTTCGGACCGTTCGTACATTTACCATCGGAGGAAAGAGCGCTTATAAATTTGAATTAAGAATGATTTTGAAATATTGCTTCTATGCGACGTTGTTCGTTTTTGTTTCATCAGCTGAATTGAATGGCGTCGAGCAAAATGAAAATGACAGCTGTTCTAAAACCCAGGTTGATGCCAAATCGAGCTGTTCGCCGGATTCGGTTTGGACTACGGATCATGTCAATAAGGGTGAGTCTTTAATTGATATAAAGTTAACTACTGTTAAATTTTAATATTAAATTAAAATTGAATAGTTCGCTCAATATATTATTTCAACTTCCTATCAATTAAAACATAATATTTTCAATTTATTATTTAATACATAAGGTTACTCAAAAAGTTGGGTGCACACCTGTAAAATAATTGTATATTTAACTTAAATGATGGAAAAACAATATTTTACAAATAGTATCTTTTCCCCTTCTATTTTAATAATAATACAATTTAATTTATATTCAATATTTAATTAAAAAATGAAGAAAATACTATTTTTACATGTATTGTTGACCTTATATATGATAATATTATAATGTGGGAAATAACATACTTTTTTTTTACATTGATATTAAGTTTTGAATTGTAAATACTAAATTATTTTTGGTGAATTGATCAACGTGGAGAACAAAAGAACTCAAACCTACATTACTAGACAAATATTAATAGAAAAATCCTAATGTGAATGATAATGTATGTAAAGTTGGAAGTATTGAGTTTTTTACTGGACTTTCCGTGTTGTCTAATTCCCGTTTTTCGGGATTTTTTGATTTTTACTATGAAAAACGGGGGAAAATACGGAAATTTCACTTTTTTGCTCGTCTTATGGAACCCTTGAATATCATTTTAAATTTCTCGTTTTTGTGTCTTCTAGTTTCTGTAAGTGCACCTATTTCCCGATTTACATGGTACTTTATTTACACGATTTCGTTTTACACAGTTTTTAAAATAAGGGATATTGAAAAAATCATTTAATTCCGTTGGCTTGGTATCACTAGCGCACATATATTTCTAGTCATATTTTAATTCTATTCTATTCCAAATTCCATTTATTCCATTATTCCAATCTAAAAGTGCGGATTTCCCATCATATAATATACATAACATATTATGTACAATCAAACTTTCCATTCATGTGTTTCAGTACGATAAGTTAAAAAAGTTTTTAGCAGCACAGATGTTTACATCATTGTGTCTTTTCTATTCGAAATTTTTCAAAACTTCATATTAAGTGGTTAGTGGTATACACTTATAATGTAATTAAAAATTTAGGGGATGGTAACAAAAAGCCAAAAGAAATTTAAAAAATCGAATGAAAAGAAAAGTTATTTCTTTAGAAAGCAAAATTAGAATTTTCGGTCGTCTGCATAATGGAAAAAGAGTAATAGATGTCACTCAATTTTCTTACTTTAATAAAGCTATTATAAGAAAAAATAAAAACTCCATTAGAAAAAGTATAGCAGCTGGATCTTGTAAGAGATGTTCTAATGGACAACATGGAAATAAGCCATTTATGGTATGGGTAGAAGACACAACTCAAAAGCGGATTCCAATTGATACCAATAAAATTACAGATAACGCTTTTAAGGTTTATGTAAAAAATGAGAATCAGTTACCATCTAGTTCTTCAGCTGCAAAGAAACAGTCTTTTCCCACAAACCATAGTTGGTTCGAAAGATTCAAGCAAAGACATTCTTTATAAATAATCTGAGATTGAAAGGTGAACCAATATCTGCTGATTCAAGCGTAATGCAACAATATCCAGAAAAACATCCAGCTCTCCAATGCTCACAAGTTCGGGTTATTTTGGAAAAAAAATGCCGGAACGAACCTATTTGGCTAAAGCTCACAAATCAGCGCTTGTGGTCATAAAGCAGCGAAATGTCGTATAGGCCAGTCAAACAAATGCGCCTATTAAAAGTACACGTCTTTAAGTATAAAATATAATGTTTTATTTAAATAACTTTAATTTTTCGCACTTTTGATTTTGTAAAATCATCATATTTTTTACAAAGTAAACTTAAACTACTAAGCCTAATT
>JAGVSQ010007779.1:0-14994 GCA_022683975.1 Rhyacophila evoluta
CTTTCCTGTCTGTATATTATGTGGAAGTATATAGTTATCTGGCTGTTTATCAACATAAATGAAACAGTGTGTTGCCAGTAATGCTAGCCGATTAATTTCTAGTATGAAAGGTTTTTGACGGTAAATTCACTTAAGTGGCGGAGTTTGTTTTTATTTAACATCGTGGATATTTCGCAAGTCATCAATTTAAAACGTTAAAATAGCAGGGCAAAATGAGAGAATTTCTTCGAGTAATATTCATACCTGTGCGCGATTATTTTTTAAATTAGTATATATAATTGCATTCTTTCCTCACCTTCGTTAAAAATGACAGCGGGATACTTTTCAGGTAGTGGAAAAGGGCTACAGTATGTATACCAAATTTAAATCATTATTATATTATATAACATTGCAAAATGACCATGCCTTTCCATTTTTTAAACAATCATTTGCGTTTTGAAACATGCAGTTAAAATTTAAACTGTTATTAATTCCTAAGATTTATAGATTTAATAAACTTTGTCATCCTAACCTACAATTGGAAAATAATACGTTCACGGTTCTTTGGATTCTTTTGTGTATACAGCACTTCATCTAAAACACAGCTATTTGTTTGTTAATACAGTTTCATTTAAAGATATTCAAAAATCTAAATAAGTTAAAACTAAAGTTTTCCCAAAACAGAATTATTTCGTGACCTTCCGAGTGAAGCAGTCAGTTTAAGAACCGCTGGTTTAAATTATACCCATTATTAACCATTGACTAAAAATATGTTTTATAGTTAGTAAATTCTACTAAGCGGTCTGCATTATATTTGCATATGTGAAAACCAACAAATTAATTTCGATTAACAAATGCATTTTTTTGATTAACGGATATCGCTGTTTCTCAAAATTTTTAGTCCTTAACCCCCTTTCGAAATACTTCACGTAGAATGTTTATGTGTAAAAACATCTCAAAGTGGAGAATTTTATTTAAATCTAGAAGAAGTTGATTTATTTTGTTCAATTTTAATTAATATCAGATTTATTTTTAGTATCAATAAACATTAATAACTTATCTTTGGTACATTTTTTCTGCAAACCTCAAACTATTTTTTGCACCCACCCTGGAGGATGCGACCCCCGCTTTGAGAATCACTGGGATATCGAATGTCCACTGATTATAATTGACGCTCTACTATTCTACAAAATACACTCTAAAGGTAGGATAATAAACATTTTGAACAAACCTGAGAGCGTTACCATTGAGAGAAAAAAAAATATGTAACAAATAATGCCAACTAACAAAAAGGCTATAGGTACAACGTGTTGAAAGAAGAGGCAGGAAATACGAGTAGCAATGGTGCGAATTGTTTGAAAAAGTACAAATTATTAAAGCTGTAAAGGAAATAAGGTTCGCTGGACAAATAGTTTGTAAATACAGAAGGTACCAAAAGCTATTTAATACATCTGTAAAATCCCAATTGAAGACATTAAATAATTTTGTTTCATGTATTTATATGATTCATAGATGTAAATAGTAATATTATGCTTTGTTTTTTCATAACATCGTTTTTTTTTATTTCATCTAATATTCAGTTGAAGTAATAAACTTTCATGAATTAACCATTTATTGATTCGTCGATTAGAAGAATAGCACGCGTTTAAGGATCATTTTGGCTCTATAAAATAAGGGTTCCATACGCATATTGTTTATGAACATACGCACTCCGAATATAAGATATATCGATTTTAAAATGTAAACACTTATCCGAACAAATTGCTCTCTAGGAAAATTACTTGACAGACGATTGCTAAACCTATTAGATGTCCAGTTTTGCATATTTAACATTCGAAAATTCTCATGCAGCTGCGCGATTTTACCATAACCTTAGCGTCCACGGATCACCTACCTTATAGCTACAAAAATACGTGTTTTTAAGCAGTATTTAAGTGCATGACACATATCTCTAATGGGGTGATCATTTAGAAAGTATTACAAATTTTATGGTAGCAACTATTTTCATAAATAATAAATTACCTTTGATACTCTCAAACCAATGGAAATCTTAATTTGTGTTACTCGTAATTGCATAGTTATATTAAACATATTAACAAAACTCGTAAATGTTATTAATTTACGTTAGTATCTAATAATCATTAAATTTTATTAACTTTGCTCCAAATCCATGGTTAATGTTATATGAATCATAGTAATGTTAAAATTCCAAGAGATGTATAATTTATAATAAAATACGAGCTTTTATGATAAACATTCACATTATAGAAATCAAAGATTAACTAGGAAATAAAATACCTTAAAAACATAATGTTTTTTCGAATATTTTAGTCATAAAGTAAACGTATTGTTAAAAATATCATTAAGCAAAAATGAAATCAAAAACATATAGCTTGCGCAAACACTTGGGACTCCAGTACATATTTCTAAATTTGCATAAAAAAAGCATTAGGGTTTATTTTCGGGGCTGGGATTACATTTTTTGCGGGAAAATATACAGAAAGGAATCTTGTGTTTTATTTAAAAAGAGACTATTGTAGTATAATATGTACAATATACAGAGTAATAATGAATTGTAAATAGTATAATTATAAAATCAATTCAAAAAATGGCAAGCTTGTGGGCACCAAGCTTTTTGTCTTTCAAGAACAAGAATGCCTGAAAATAAATGCTTTCGTTTTGTAACGATTTGTGGTGAGGCTTTTGTTCCATCAAGACAGATCACTAAAACAAAAGTAACTCTTGAACTTTTGTAACATGTTGAGATAACGCAGATTAACGAAACGCGTTCATGTTTAACTGTCGTTTTAGATCATTGGCACATAAATATTGCAATCCCATCCATGGCAATCACATTGGAGAGACGGTATTTATAAACGTCGATGCTATCAACAAAGGACTTGAATGCAAGTGCTCGCTTAATCATTTCAACACACTCCAGCTTGAACAGTACACCGATAATATTAAAGAAAGCTCAAATTGTATAATTCATTGATTCACAGCTTATTTTCAGAGCGGGTTTTATTTTCAGGAAAATACGTTAGCTACGCCTGAATGAAAAGTCAATTACAATTCGCGATGCAATGAAATTTGAATTAGTTATACTGTTAAGTTATTTTTAATATAACTATTACTTTTTATGACGTAAGTGATATTTAATGTATTAAATGCAAACATAATTAAATGATAAACTAATTAATAATGAAGTAATTTATAACTACTGAGTAGAAATTCTCATCATAACTCGAGGCATATCATCGTGCATTGCAACAAATTGCTATAATTACTGCACATTCTTACTTTAATTCACCATTCATTATAATAAGGGTGCATGAGAACAAACGGAAGTCACCCATCCATGAAGAAACATACATTTAAGTAGCTTTAATAATATTGTATGGCCTGAGAAGCTTTATTTACATCCAGAAGCTTTTGTTTATTTTTCTTCACTACGCGAAGGGCGAATTTATTACCCATTAAATTGAACGTGCCCACTAATGAGTATTGATAGGTTTTCAAATTACATAAAACATATTTATACCACAGTACGAAGGCTTGAATATTAAATCCAAAATTTTAAATTCACGCCAAGAAAGACATTTTTGACTGAGATGTGCTATTATTATTTATTATTACAATGTCTGTGTTGCTATTATTTACAGTTAGAAATTAACTGTGTAAGATAAAAAAGGAAATCATCTTAATAAACAATTCGTTACAGTACGTATATATATATTGTAGAGATCCACATTAAGTGGTACACATTAAGAATAGATTAGTTTCAAAAATTATTCACTCGTTACTAGTTAAAATATAAACCTTATTAGTAATAAGCTAATTTAAATTAAATGGTATATTTATTCATTACGAAAATGTAAAAATTATAAACTGTAAATTATAAATGCTATGATATTAAAGGAGAAATATACTAACTAGGTATTAATATTGATGCAACAGAAACACAATTTTATAAATATTTCCAATATATGTAATAGTGGATTAATTAGAATAATATAAAACTACTAAATGGTTTACAAAACAAAACAAAAATGCTACTCATTAATGAGTTAATGATTTTTATCAAAAGCACTATTACATGATGATATAAGGGTGTATTATTGAGCTTAACTATTACTAAGGCCATGTTGAAGCTTAATTATTTTCCTGGGCTTGTTTATCTTTAATTAGCTCAGGATTTTATCTTCGGGATCATAATATTATATAATGACCCCGGAAACAGTTGTGTCTCTGGGAAATGCAGTCATAAAAATAAAGGATAATGTGTATGTAGGAATAGAATTCAGTTTATAATTTAATGTTCACATAAATTTGTTAGTACATATTTAAACAACGTCGTGTTTTTTGTGATAAAACTTAAGTAAGATTTACAAATAAATAGTTAAAACATGTATTAATTAGTAAAAATAATAGCCATCATAATTTAAAGAATAGAATTTTTAGTATTAATAAAGCTGTATTTTAATAATACTGCATATCTAGTAAATAACCATATTTTATTAAATAACTTTATATATAGAATAAATTATTGTATTGAATTATGTAAGTAGACTGTTTCCGTTCAGCACATTTGAGTGCGTGGCAACCTAAGTTTTTGGTAACTTATAGCTACTCTCCGGAGATTTCCGTCGAATAAAATAGATCGCTTCTCGATTTCAGAACTCCGGAATAAGCCTAAGTAAGAACAAGTGTAAGGATGGGACAGGTGGATGGAGGATACATTAAGGTAGGCTGTTTTAACGAGGATTAGTTTTATACTAATCCCTCAAGATAATAAGATTTGAACGTCCTGTAAACGATTACAAAGTCTGAAATGACGATTACTAGTCTTAATCGAGCATATCTGTAAATTATGCAAATTAATGATAAATAAGAATACATTTTTATTTACTTTAAAATGACACGTGTTTCATCTAAATGAGCAGACTATACAGAAATAAAATACAGAACTTTCGATTGTCATGTGTATACTTATTTGAAAGTAAATAAGACAAGAAGAGGTGATCAATGTTATTAAACTAAAATTGTATGATCTATATATGAATATACGCATGATGATGGAGCCTATTATGAAAAACATTAAATATAAGTTATTTGCAATCATAAAAATATTTCAGGAACTGTGGATCTTATAATAGCTAAATCTGTTGAAATGAGTTTAAAACGCATTATTTTTAAGAATGTAGTGCGTTTATAATATTTTTAACCGACGTAATTAAAGTTATTTAATAATATAAATAAATAAAAAACAATGATACTGCCTACTCGCACTATCGATGTTACATATTTTTTGGATAACGGTATTAATAAACAACTAAGTAAAATTAGCCTATATTCTTAATTTGAAACGGACCACCAAAATTTCAAAATTAGAACAATAAAATAGAATTTAACATGCTCAATTTGAAAATTTAAAATAAAAACGTTTGTGAGCACCTATATAATAATCGGTGATTAGATTACCATGAGAATGTAAAAAGGGAAATTTGTATTGTTCAAAAGCGCTGGGAACGATCTCATGTTCTAGTCTAGTTGCATAATGAATGAGTTGATGCACCGAAATCAGTGTTAGTCGTAACTTCAACAAATATAATATTGTTAAAGGTTAAAGACCTGCTGATTCGAATAATTACGTTAATATTTTGATGTATTTTGTCAAGATTACTGACGTTACTCTCTAGTTAGTATGAATAAAATATAAATTAGATAGAAATGGAATTAATTCTGGATGAAAACTGTTACATAATTATTATTGTGTATTGTATGGTCACGGAATTGAGATATGAAGAAGTATAAAAGTGTCACGCCTTTTAATGCACATGTTGATGCAGACTAAGTCTTATATCCCTATCTCACGACTTTACACGAGGACATTTAGGACTCAAATCTAAAACATTTTTTGTCTCATAAAGGTTAAAACTGTTCATTTTGAACCTTTTTTTAGTATGCCAAGCTTGTACTATGACAATTTAATAATGGCTTTATAAACAATGAAACAACAATCGTTTTAGCAGCATAAATTTGGGGACAATCGTAAATTTGTAATAGACACTCAGAAGTAGCACAATTTTGATTACGTTTTACAGGGGAGGATCCGATTTATTTTAGTAATATTATCGTGATAATACAATTTAACAATTGAATGGTTGTGATACAACTGAATATAGTATTGAGATAAATGTAACAATGTCACTGCACTTGATAGTAATTACTTTAATTAATATTTAAATGTTTTTGTTAACGTTATATCGGTTGGAACCAATAATTGTTTAGTTTAAAGAATATCATATCACGTGTTTTAAATACTCCCCGACATTTTATACTTAAATACAAAAACTGTAATCTTAATCAGAGATTTTTAACCGGTAAGTAAATACTTTAATCTATAAAGTTTATTACGAAATTGAATTGTAAAGTTTTTAGTAAAAGTACCAGACACCATCCTCCTAATGTGCAATAGTTATTCCAATATAAAGGCAAAACATTAAATTGTATGGATGGATTATTTTATTTAACCTAACAAATTCTTAATTAACACATTTTAAGGATTGTTTAATTTTTAGAGCACAGTTTTTTTATTATAAAGTATATTAAAAATACTTTTTTTTCAAATCAAATGTAATACTGAATAAAAATAATTCAAAACACAGATTGTATAATTACATCATATATCTTCCTTACACAAATTAAAAATGAATGAATGTAAGCTATACAGTGATTGAATGTTTTAATGTTTATAGAATAAATGCAAGTTACAATATTATTTAAATAAAAAATATGTGAAAATAATTTACGGTACGCCATTGGACTGAAAACCTGATTTACCACAAACCAAATTAAGCTTCGTTTAGATCGTGAGTGAAATTGAATTAATATTGACGAGAAGAGTTCTCAATCAAAAATACTGTCATATGTGAAAATTATAAACCCGTTTCACAATATCGTAGTATGTTGTGCAAATTTATTTTGGTGAACTGTATGTTTTCACAACCTTTATACGCATTTAATAATTAATTTTTAAATATTATATTGGGTGTTATTAATTTAAATTTCAATAATAAGTATAAATCGATAATTCTGTGGATCGATTAGTTTTGCTATGGTCATATGGTGATACAATTATTGTGAGGAAAAATATATTAGAAATAGATGAAATTTGATGTGCGACTATCAAATATTATTTGTTGTTATATTGTACTTTATATGATTTTCAAAGCCATTTTGTAATAAAATATTATTATCTATTTAAATATGAATACTAGATAGATATATCAATAATATCTGGGAATCATTACAATTACATCATATATTTTTAGGTTAGAAAAAAATACGTAAACATTACGAAAAAAAAGTTTAAAAATTTCCTTATTCTCTTTCTATAATTATTATGAATTGTAAAAAAGCGAAAGATTATTTATATTTATGTTCACAAAAACACCTAAAATGCCACATAAATTAGTCCTATCGGCTCAAATTTGCCCTCGAATGTTCATTTGGTTCCGAAATGGGAGCGGCCTCATGTGGCAATTAATGTTATACACTTTTTTACCAATGTCGAATAAATTTTTAGTTTATTTTGTGCGTTGTTTGGAAATGAAAGAGCATTGATTACAAATCGAAGTATGTAATTCGATTGATTTTATGACGTTAGTTGAATTGATAGCAGTCGAAGATTTTAGTGTTTAAGACTGTCATAAAAAATAACTGATGAAAGGTTTAAATATTTTTTTTTCCCATGATGGCTTGTAGCGCGTTTGGTTAGAAATAAAGTTCGCATGTTCAAATTCGGTAATAAGATACACAAAAACACATTATTTTGAATACATTGTAGGAATGTTTACCCAATGGGTTGAAAAGTTGAAATATTGTGTCCAATTTATCTCATAAGTTTTTATATAGTTGGGATCGTATGTATCATAGAAACAATGATAATTACATAAACAATAATTCTACAGTGATCAACACACATAATTGATACTATAATTATGTACTATAAACTTATAACTATTCATACGTTGTGAAAGGTTAGCTCTAAGCCGTCGAGTCTTATGTAGCCTAATTATCAATTAGCATGTTGTCAAAACATGGAAATCACGTGTACGCATATGAAACAGTCTATAATCCATAAAGTAGATGTTGCACAATCTGACATTATACCGTCAAGCATTATGTAAAAAGGTTTTAAAGTGTGTCCCAATTCTATAACGATTGCCGTCAAAGCGTGACCAAAAAAAAAATGAATTCCGATACCTCTGTACCAATCAGATTACTAAATACTCGCTGCTGTAAATTACGGTAAAAATATCCGCCATAGAACGTGCATGGAGTGACACAAATAGAATCTGTGAGCGGGAAAATGTCCGATATCCGGCGGGCAGATCACTTCCTGTTTGATTCAGCCACTCGCCGCCGGAAGCGGTCGGAAAGAGTCGGAACTTTTCGGCTATTAAAGCGAGAGACGACTGGCGTGATGCGGGATGACGTGAGCGTGAAGAGAACGAAGCGTCACACAGCATCATTCATGGCGGAACCCGTAGGCAATTTGAATAACAGGTTGGGCAATTTTATCACAACGTATGTACTATTAGTGTAATGGCAAGCTGACGTTAGTACATTCGAGTACGTATAATACATTCAATCTCAAATGTAATCATATTACAATCGTATTCCAAGCAAGAGAATGACGAAAAGCGTAAGTTAGAGTAAAGCGGGGTACTCACGTTCAAGTTTGCATCTGTGGGTGACAATGATTTTTTCCTGAAAACGGAACATCTACTAATTTTAGGTAATTCTACGTATATTTGATTTAAAATATAAAACCGGCCATCTACCGACATAAAATGAAATAACTAATAAACCATTTATTGATATATAATACTTCAATTATAAGTCTTGTTTAATATTGACATGCTCAATTAGACCAACAAAATGCACTGTGAGTTTTGAAAGATAATAGTTAATATTACAGAATGAAATTAAAATAGTGGTACGCACAATTTCACTATTTAAAAATGTTGGTAGTAGAATATTAAGCGGTATGAAAATAATAGTAAACTTATTCAATCGATAATTAGTGATTCTATCTAACGTTAGAGAGACTCAAGTCTGAACTGAATTCAATGTCTTTTTTTTTACTTCATCATTCTCCTTGTGAGGTTCGTAAAACGGAAACAATGAAATAAAAGTGTTGTAATATCGTAAATTCTTTAAAATATGGTCACTGTATTTTTGTATGATCGTTGATGCATAATTTCTCAAGTTTGTATGAGCGTGTGTAACCCTCTTAAGTATTGAAAAACTTCATTGAAACACCGTCAATCAATAATATGATTGAATTAGTTGGAATAACAATTGTTGTCAAATGAAATCTCATAATGCTCACCATAAAATGCTTTCGAAAGCTATTTCGGTTGTAAAATAATTTCAAGAAATGTAAATGCCTGAATAATGATAGAGTTCACGGTAAACGATCACTTATTCTATTCAGTGTTGGCATACGCAAGTTGCAGCAAAATACTCGGGGCCGACAGGAAAATAAAAAATTGAAAGGAAACTTTATACAGCGATGGATTGATCCAGATTATGATTTCTTCTAGGTCTCATCGTATGCGATATAGTATATAATATGTGCGAATAAACTCATGTATCCCTAGTAATAAATAAATTGAAACTTAAATAAAATTCCATAAACCGAGAAAAAATAATTCCGCTGTTGTCACTTTATAAAGCAACATCGTCTAGTTATTGAAGACATGCCACGAAGAAGATTTGAGGTAGGTTATTAAAATAAAATATCTATATTAAAATTTAGTACTTAACCAAATTTGCAACTATTTAATGTGGGGGCTTAGGATGATTTCATTTAGGTGGATATTTAATAACATAAACATGGTTTGAAGAAAATTCAAAATCGTAAAACTGCAAGTTCATACACAATAATATCAAGTACAATATATTATTATTATGCATAATAATACGATATAATTCAATATCACCAAATATAAATTATTTGTAATGTAAAATGCACACTTAAGTCCCTTAATATAACATAAGACTCAAATGTACCCCTGATAAGCAGAGTAAATGGATCTCAACAGTGTAAAGATGACCACACTAATATATAATATATGGGTTATATGGTGTAGCATTCTACTCATCCTTAAGCCTTATTTAATATATGTGTTGTACGTGATAATTGAATGTCAGTCAGTTGCTCAAATCATCCAATCCTACATATTTGTATTTTTTCTAAATTCTGCGGCTATGGGATTCGTGCCCGTCGTCTCCAGCTTTTTTACTTTTATGTAATTTAATAACATATAGGAAACAGGTAGAAATTAAATCCAAAACTTTGTGGTATTGGTGTGGTTACATTATAACTGTGGTCACACCGGCTAGCCTTAATCGCCCTCAGAACAGTTAATTAAAATTCAAAACTTTTAGCACTAGAATAACAATGATTGAAGACGTTTTTCGTAAATTATAAAACTGTTAAAGCTAAAATATAAAATTAAAATGATATTAAGCAAAGCGTATCGAGCAAAATTGACTGAGACACCCACGCCATTATTAGAATATTAACGCCCGTTTTAAAGATCTAGTTCACAGGCATAATTTTATAGTAAAGAAAAAAGTCGAGACAGTTTGTGAACAAAAAACTGTTTGTGATAATTAAAACGTAACAAGTTACGTCGAAATTGGGCAAAGTTTTATCAGCAGGTGTAACCAACTACAAATATAATGATAAATATTGTCTATTTGATGAATAATTTTATGACTTTCATTGATTAATCATGACACCGCATTTATTTGAAGTAAACTCACGGATAACAAGTAATGCAGGAGCTGTTTGATCGAGTCTTTCTGCGGTTGTTTTAGTTAACGGGTTGAGATGACGACGAGTGAAATTAGCCCTATGGGGAAATCAGAAGCTTCTATCCATATGTGACGAATTCCATCGTATTAACGGTGACAGATATTTTGGGACGCAGTATCATCATTATTTTTTCACTTTATTACGAGACATATTTTTCACTCTGTCGATTATTATGGTAATAATATTGTCTCGCTCTTCGTTTTAATATATTATAATATAATGTCAATTTAACTGCAAAAACCCATTTTTGATTATTGTATTCTATATTTTAATTTGCGATATGTAATACAGTCTTCGATTTAGATGATTTTATAAAATTAAATAGAATTAATTGTTATATAATACTGAAATAAAAAATAATTGAAAAAAAAAGTATACCAAGTAAAGTTTTTTTTTAAATTATCAGCGACATATATATCTTTTAAGCACTTTTGACTTGTATAATATATTATTATTTTAATAGATAAATGAATAGTTTTTCAGTCCTGCTTAGCACAGTTTCAAGTTCATTTTCGAATAGTTGATTATTAAAAGAGGCCACTGCGAATAGGTAATACATTTTAATTGAATTATTAATAAATTGTCGTGGGTACTCACCGGAAGGCGCGAAACAGAGCTGAACAGTGTATATGTATGTTAACTTACCTGAAACAAAAAACAAATTACTTTACACACTGTTTAAAGTGGGTTTCTTACAAACACAGTTATAGAGCGTAATTAACATAAAAGTGTGAAATTTTTCTAGCACAACAACTTACTTAATTCTCAATAAATAAGCCACAGGTTTTGCCCGCCTCCTTCAGAAAAGGGTCAAATGCTATTATTTATTATTCAATAATAAATACCTCACTACAAAGCATATTATAAATTATCATAAAATCACGTAGAAAAGAGCGAAGAAGGGTACGAAATATAACAGAGTATTATGTTAACTATAGGGATGGCACTAAGCTGAATATGTCACTCCGCAAATTGATAACACCTAGATAAAATCAATCATACTGTAGTATTAAAAGTAAGTTTTATCATTTAGATCAATTGACCAATAAACTTTGATAAAAATACGTGACAAAATTTTATATAACTTGAGAGTTAGCACAGATTGATATTAAGTGCATAAAATAGGGATCTCAAGGAAATTCTTCGAAGACCAATGTGTAGATTTCTCGGTGTGAGATAACTGGATAAAACAATATCCCTGAGGTAAGCCAATACATCAGGTGGAGCTTTCGGCGGTGGTGACATTTCTAGAAGGCGGCTTAAATCCACTGGAATGTAGTGTCAATTATAATAATGGTTGTATTTTGTGACTTTTATTCGGGTCATAATCATGACGTTCCCATAGTGACTGATATTATTGGAAAAACATTATTTTTACAAATCATTAAATTTTAAGCTCTTTTTTTCTATCCTTTATCTAACTTGAAATAATTATGACAGTAATTTTGACCGTTGATTCACCATATTGAATTCTTAATATTTTTGACTGATGGTGCTTGATGAAAATTGATTTTAAATTCTAAATTATTTAAAACTGGTAAACTTCCATATGTACTTCCATAATATTCACATATGGAAGTTTACCAGTTTTAAATAATTTAGAATTTATATTGAATTCATTAAAGCTTAGAGTATTGTTTACTACAATATTACTTATTATTTGTTACATAAATGATACACACAATTAACAGCATAATAAAATTCAAACAAGTGAGAATTTATAATACAATTATATCTTCGATTTCCGATTGATATGTTCGTAGCAAAAGAATACGTTGCGTATATGAATATTTATTTTTAAACTTCGCTCTTATGACCATATGCTGCGAAAAGAAACTGGATACTGCTAATTTTATTCAATTATTTTTTGTACGAACAAAAGAAAGTTGACGAGAATACCAGCTGCATAAGAAAATGTTGCTTATTCCATATATTGTGGAAAAGCAGTATAAAACAACAATACGTAAGTATATTGCTAGCAGACGTATATGAATCATGCATACAAATCATAAAAATACGACAGGCAATGTTTTTATGCGATTTCCAGTCTCGTTATAGAAAGAAAAAAGAAAGCCATATGGTTACAAACATATATATATATATTTAAACATGTCCGTTATGAACATATAACGTAAGAATTTCTACAATTGTAAGAAAGACAGATAATCCATAGGTATGTATACTAAGTTCACAAATTTACATATTAAATTGAATGTTACAATAGATTCAGCATTTCGTCGCCAATATTGCAGGTATCTTATTTATTTTGTTTGAGTCACTTTGTAAAGTATAATATATTTTTTGTAATCTCTTGTATCATTGACACATTTTTTTCATTAGCTCGTTATTTATAAATGTTTTATAAACATATGTGGTGATTTTTTTTGCCAACGATACTAGAGATGAAAAAATGAAAATATACTTTACAATGCACGAATATTACAAGGAAAGACAATTGAACCTATTGTCTATTTGTAAAACGAATTTTCCAGTAAGATATAGATACTGAGTTGTTTACCTTAGCTGCTTTATTTGTCTTGATAGTTTTACGGGCATGTTTGGTGTAACGAACGTTTCATAGAAGTGTAGAGAGATTCACAAAAAGAACTAGACTTCGAGAGAACAAGAATTGCGTAAAGAATGTTTGTTTTTATAACGATCCGTCTACTAAATCGAAGTGATGAGAAACTACTTTCTAATAACTCGTAGGACAACGCGATTTTCTATCTAGCACTCTATTTTAAATTTTTCATATCGTATATAGAACAAAAAACAAATATGTAATTTGCTATATTATTGTAAGAAATTAATTATTAAGTATCTGCATGCTTATTACGCTTAAAATATATGTTGCGAATCAATTGTTGAAACTTTCGTTCGCTTCATACTACAGAAATGGCATGTGATTAAAATTATTGTATCAGTAATAACTTATTAAAAACTAGTTTCGCAGAAAATGGCACGCCCTTAAAAATGAAATCGCAAGTCTATTCTCGTCGGTCGATTTCACCACAGTTCATAAATCTCGCGGCGGCCGCGGGTGAGCGAACCGGCATCAAACCACCATTATTTCAAATAAAATTACATACCGCTAATATTGTGGCAAATTCTCGATGGTAAATTAAATTCGCACAGCCTACCCATAGATTCACTATCAAATCAAAGCCCGAGAAAGAAGACACAGATGGTTGTTAAGACACTCAATATGCCGTTCATAAAAATTGCGGGAGATTAGATTTAAATCGTGAGTTTTTAAATTAAGCCCATAGCTCAACTAGAACTTAAAACAGAAAATACATATGTATGTCCGTCTGTCACAAAAACTTTTCCCAAACGGTAAAAACTATCAATGTGAAAATGTCACATGTCATACTGGCTGCCATTTACCAGTCAACTGCTTTACTTTCAACTTATAAACATCATCACCGACAGTCAACAAGAGACTGAACAAATATATAGATGAAATAATAATATCCCAGTATTAAAATACATTTAAATGAAGAATGATTTTGAATCTATCCTAGGAAAAAACTGCATAATATAGTTAGTAAGTATATTACAAAAAAGTATTTGATATTTGTAAACTATTATCAAACTTTATGAGACAATATGGGACCTTTTCAATATTGTAACATATCTCCAAAACAATACAATTAAAATATTATTAACATTACCGCGAGAAATATAAAATCAAATATTTCAATCCTTACCATACAAATGATGTTTATGATTTTATAGCCGATAAAATAACATAATAAAATAAAATATTGACATTTATATTGGAAGTTAATATACCAAAACATACAGATATAGCAGATTATTAATTAAGTCGTGACATTTTAGCTTCAATAAAATGTTAATATTTTATTGCATAATATCACTTTATCAGTAAAAGAATCGTAAATGTCTATGAAGATGTTCTATGGTATCAAGCAATGATATAAATTATAGAAAGATATTTTATTTTTCGCTATGGATTGATAAAACCTGATCCTCGTCAATAGGTGTGAACCAGAAGATCCTGATTCAAGCTCGACATGAATTTTTAACGGGTTAAATGATTAGATTTGTCTCCCCGGTAGCGTGCGCGCCTAACGATCCGGGGAATGCGGGTTCGAATC
>JAGVSQ010007780.1:0-14648 GCA_022683975.1 Rhyacophila evoluta
CTTTGTTTATATTAAAAATCTGAAGTTACACAAACATTTGATGCATTTTTATTTCAATGGCATGTGGCACGTGACATATTATAAAATTGAAAAAAAAAATTTTGGCACTCAGGCTCAAAAAGGTTCGCCAACCCTGCCCTATGATATACAGATTGTACAAAAAATAAGTCAATACTTGAATGTTTTATATTACATACCATACATTACCGTAAAATATGATATCTACGAACAGAATGAGTAACAAATATAATATATTATATATAGCTATTCTTGGGTAAATCGTGTTCCCATAAATATCACAATAATTTTATATTTTATTGTTATTACTAGTGACAGTGGCCTTGAAGTATCGTAAAATCTAATACAAATTAATCGCATGCGTCGAAAACGTTACCGGTCCTAAAGTATATAATCGTATGGCAACATATCCAACACACTTGGGCTGACTAGGGTACGAGAAAATGTAGTTTACTATACTTACACGCTTTTTACTTAAATACACATAAGGACATCATTCTCAGCGTTAGTGCATGAAAGTGACAGTGAAAAGGCAATAGCCTTGGCCGAGATGCACCAAACCAGCGCTCTTCAACAATTCTGATCGCATTAATAATATAAAAGCTAAACAAATCGAGTCGGTGCCAACAAACGAAATTTATAATCAAAATCACAGACGAATTGAAATATCAATGGATAAGAAACCGAACTTACGAGGCAACGATTATAGTCTATGATAAAACGACATACCTAATACCGCGCTTGCAATAAGTATAAAGTAGGGCTATTATCATCTTTCAATCGATCTTATACAGATTTTTGAAAAAGGCTTATAAACTACTGCGACCAAGTACCGATTAAGTAATTTCAAATATTCCATACACAAATAATATTATACATGCAGTTTTTTACATCAATTTCACAGTAAATGACAAAATCAAAGATGATCGCAAAGTTAGTTTTTTCACCGTTTCCTCTCCGAATGTGGAATAAATTGGATCTCCAGAGTATGAAGATGTCCACCTTAGAAATAAAGGACATCTCCACAATATGAAGACATTTCTTGGCAGATTTTAATTAAATTATAATAAAATCGACGTCAAATAGGAGATTGGTTATAAGTAACAAAACAATAAATCAATATACCCACCCGCGAATACTAGTGATATACATAAATAAACAAGTAACATTAGACACGTCGATTAAAAACGGCAACCTCGCAGAAAAGTGAGATCGCAGCCTATGGAAACTTTGGCGCCGAAGTCTAGGCATTCGAGGGGTGAGTGCTCTCGCCCCGTTCTACAAAATATGGGTTAAAATGGGGTGTTGCGAAAATCAATAGTCGCCGGTCTGTACCCATGTACGCACGAGATGAAGATCGCTGGGATGAGAGTCGGGGAGGAATGCCATGTGGAACGAGACAGGACAGGACCGCACAAACTTGCGTGACTTCGTGCATGTCAACAAGGCACGTCGCTCATCATCCACCGATCAACGAATGGTCGAAAAGTTCTATACTGTTACAACATTCACCAACCACCTGAGTAGAAATCATGATACAGATTTCTGACTAAGAATATTAATCTACTTTGTGTACTGATGGTAAGCTTCCGTCTACACAATTACGTATGCAAACAACTGTTTAACTCTTTGGGGCATCGTGGTATTAAATGTGTCCCACTTTTTTTGACACTTAGAATGCATGGGGGTTTTTTTAAACCACCTAAAAAAATTAATCTGCACATGCACAGCAGCTCGAAATTTATACCACTCGTTTAAATTAGTTAGCTCACTCATTAAACTGCATCGCCCTAATTCGATTTTTTGTCTAAGCGTGTAAGTTATGTAACATTTTTAAAAATATTTTTGAATAAAAATTCTGTGCTTCAGAGTTAATGCATTAAATAATCAAATGGGCATTGTAACACATAGGACAAGTTAGATGCTAGTTCCTATCAAGTCGAATTATTTTTTATTAAAATATTCATTACTGCCATATAAAATAGTAAATACTTCTCATTAGTTATATACAGCGACCATTTACAAAACCAAATTACTAATAGAAAACATAGAATAAAAAAAAATTCATAGAACATACATAAATTTATAACCTTTAGTTTACACTAAAGGTGTAATCCATTGTTGTAACAAAGGAAAGCGATGCACTTTTGATCTGATTTGTTTTCATTTGTATCCTACAGATGAAGATTAGATAAATGTCATTTCGATTCAAATCGATGACATTTACTACGATATTTTATTAATATTATAAAATAAACTATTATAATTAATCTCTATAAATATGGATATCATCAACGATCTAAACATTTACCAGTTAAATAATATCGTTCAAATTTTTCGATACTTTTTTTTAACCAGTTTTCCAAATCGAACAATATTGCCGACCAGTCCCTTCATTAATTTATACACTTCATGATATATTTATAAATTATAATGCATTACGTTCAACTGTCTAAAGGACGACACATAAAAGGGGAAGGAATAAAGAGTATATAATAATAAAATTTAATTAATAAACAATTTTGATTACTACTACATACTACGATCGATAACCCATATACAAAAAAACTAATGCATTTTATTATTCCTAAGGTTGTAAGAAATTTTAAATTTACTATAATACGTGCTTACTTATTGTAACACATGGTACACAAAATTGGATAATTTTATTTATTTGTGAGAAATTATTAGTACAGTAATGTCGGAAACACTGCTTAAAAAAACCATTACTACAAAGGTAAGAGAAGATAGCCTTGCCATTGAGTGATTCGGTCAAAAACGCAATTGTATTTTTACTGATGTTCTTTAAAAAGTTGGTCCATGAAATAAACCGAAGAGGATTGTTCGCAGATTTTAATTGCAAGCTTGTATACATAAAACGTCGACGTGCAGAATATATTGTCGGCGACCATGTTTCATATAAACCCGAATGAAATTATTATTAGACGAACGATGGTCTAATAATAATCTAAGTACATCTATAATATTTCAGTATGCGGTAATCTTTCGAATAAAAAACAGTTAATTAGATTTTCCACAAACGTATTACATCCACCGACAGAAAAGGTGTGAGACGCTGTTTAAGTCGTGAGTGAATAAACCGGTTATAATGTAATCATTTTGCAATCGACAACTATGTATCTAGGTACACAATATTCAACCCCAATTCCAAATATAACCAAGTGTATATCGTGCCATCTGAAATCAAAAAAAGAAGTAGAATCAAATATTTACTTTTCTTTTTCGTTCAAATTCTTAATTTTTAATCCGCCATTTTATTGATGTATTGATGGTGCACTGTACACAATAGTTCAATGGCATATAAAGAAAACCATATTACTGTTGCCGTAAAATCAATATTTAGTTTTTTCTTGACATAGTTATCACAAGTCGACCAGATTCTTAAGTATATTACATATTAAATTTATTTCAATAAAATGGAAAGAAGTGTTTTCATTTTAGTAATTTAAAGTGACTACGATAATGAAGATTGTTAGTTCCATACAAACAAAGTAGCGTCGCAGGAGAAGTAGTTAGACTACGCCTTTCTTCTGAATGTAGTTTCTTATCATAGAAATCACAAGACGTTGGCATCAACTACACCAGACGAGGGGGATCAGTGCTCATTCACTATGTTGTCATCTACCTATTGTTATTTTGTAATTCTTCAACCGTAATATCACCTTCATATTTGAAAAGTATTATTGGCATAATAATATAGTATTTGGTTATTATTGACAAATATATAATGATATGAATTACATATAAAATCTTGAGACCTCTGCAAAATATTAAAATGTCGTTAATTATACGGTTAAAACTGATAATGCAAGCAAATGAAGTGTTGTAAACCGTGGGGACAACCAATTGTTTTAGTAGAGTGCAGTTGTAAATTTGTTTATTTTTATTACACTTCATGTATGTACTTTAAACGTGCTTGTAGTTAAAGATAACTGTGTTGTTGGTCGATGTTGTGACGTGACAAGGACTAGGTTAGAGGAGGAGAGGGAGAAAACAAGCGGTGCGAGAGTGGAATGCAACACCAGACACGGCTGTGGCAATCAATACAGAAACTCAGTAGGCCTGAAGATTCAGGGAGACGGCCCACGACCGATCCGCCGGCCGTAGCGGACGGCTCATAAAATAATAATTCACGTGAGCTATCTATAGAATACGTAAGTTACGAAAACGACTGTATTTCTTGCCTTCTTTGATAAAAAAAAAACGGAATAATAAATAATACTGATTAAGTCACGCTGCACATGGTTTTATCACACCTAATGACCGAACTAATGGAATTGAATAACATAAATAATAACATAATGATTTCAATTTTCAAGTACATTTATTCATTTTGATATTTATTTCATAAATAGTAGTAAGTATTTAAGCACGGTTGATGGGTAAATCTCTTAACATTAAATAATATTATTATATTACACTATAAAAGATCTTTGACAAAGATATTTTACGAAGAATCTTTTATAAAAGATTTTACAATGTCCACATTTTATAATGTTTCATTTATAAAATGTAGTAGCATGACATCTTTTATTAAAGATTTGGTTTTGACAGTTCGTTTCAAAACGAAAGATATCCATCCAGTTTACGTGGTATATTTTAAGCAGTATAGTTTCTTTTTAAAAAATGCTGATGATACAATCTTTTATAGCCGAGAAATTAGTTTGAGCGCTTCATAAAAACTAGGTGCTAGGTAGCAGACATTTGAAAAAATTCCACACATTATATATTATTATTTTATACACATCAAATAATAAAAAAGGCTTTCAAATTAGACTAAATCTTAAAATCCAATCTAAAATTATTTAATAAAGGTTCTTTTATGGTGTAATGTCCCCTAAAAGAATGCTCTTAAAAGAAATGCTATAAAAGTTTTATAAAAGATCTTTGTCTAAGATCTTTTATAGTGTAATACCGGCTTAATACATGGATTGCAACAAAGCAGTTAGCTATAGAATGTTGAATTGGCGATGATGTTACAGGTATGAAATCAAGTGTAACCACCGCAACTCTGCAAGTAGATTACTATAACTAGTATGTGTACAATTTAAAAAATGAACAGTAGTTAAATACACAGAGGACTGACGTATAAATAATTAATAATAGAATTTTAATTAATACAGGAACATAAATATTGTAGTTATTAAAAAAATTAGAATAAAACTACAATCGTTAAACACAGGATAAGTGCCGAATTCATCATTACACATAGTATGCACAATAACAACGATCATAGATAATGACATGATTGTAAATAAAAGTGGAGGTTTGCATCCAACACTAATTTAATTATATCATAAAATAAACAAGTATGTGCAAAATATACAACTTTAACTGCGACTAATGACCGATAAGAAATCAATTATGTATTATGTGCAATTTGTAATCTGTGTAGTGTTAGATATGGATTTCCCAGTGACACGATCTTACTATTGAAATAAAAATGTCAAGTCGCACACCATACTTGAAATTATAGTAATGAATTTCTAAAAACTAGAAACCAAGATCGCTTATTCCAAATAATTAAAAAAGAAAACCTGCATCGCTACTAACCTAAATATCAAACACGACACCTAGTACCGTATTTTCTCAAAACATAGTATACAGCAGTGCTTCTCAAAATTCTTCATGCCACGCCCCCCCTAAATCAGAAAATAAAAGCGCGGTCCCCGTAAAAATAATTTTAAATGTCGAAACAACTACAAGAAGTTCCGAATAACATTCAGTGAGCAAAAAAATTCAAAAGATATTTTTAATAAATTTCGCGCCCCCAAGAATATTATATTACTTTATTACAAGACACACTCGTCCTGTAAGACACGTACTTGATTCGTATGAAGTAAATTTATTGTAGACCAATGCAACTATAGTCACTTATTGCGGCCGTTTTGAATAGAGCGAACTATTTATTCAAATGTGTATTTAACATTGATTTTTTTTCAGCAATACCTTAACTTTGACTAAAAGTACGACCAAAATAGAAAAGTTTGTCAAACTCATTGGAGGCGAGTACGGCAATCATAATTATGATGGTCACTTTTAGGACGTTCATAAATTATATCCAAATACATCACGACATGCGCGTTATTTAATAAAATATGTGACATTAATGTTTTAGGTTACATTAACGGGCAACCAAAAATGAACCAATGTTGAAATAAGTTGAAATGGCTGGATCGGCCGAGACATATTTACAGGTATGCGGTATGCGTCTACAGCTTTTATTTGAAAGGAATAAGGACAAGGGAATTCAAGCCGCAAAATGCAGGTAATATACAGTATGGCCGTTCATTAGCGATGTAGGTTAATGGTGTCCTCGAAGTTAGAGGTCGTCGACCCGAAATTCGGCACGAGGACGCTGTCACCCCAAAGTGGAAAATCGATATTCACGAAAAAGGATTGTGCCATCGGCGAAGGGAGTGGGGGCACGAAGGGCACGCGCCGACGACGGGAGAAAACAGGAGGCTTTAGAAAGGGGGCGTGTCTGGGCGCGCACGCACGCGGCTCCCGCAAAATGCGTCTGCCTTGAGATCCATACTATGTATACGAGCCTCCCGACTTCAATTCACAATGCAAGAATGACAATTATTTTAATGAATCAGTTATATTCACATCACATTTTTTAATATGATTGCATACGAGAGGACAAATAGATATTTTCCACTCGAAACAATATGAACTGTAACAGTTCGTTATTTTCGATGATTAATAACAATTTTACATTCCCTAATGTCATTAAGCATAATATGATAGATACTTAAAAATACCAGCAAACTGACCATATGATGCACACAGTCTACGACAAAGTATCATTGTCGTCCAGAGTAGACTAAACCAGGGGTCTCCAAACTAAGGCCCGCGATACCGTATGTATGTATATAAACTACAATATGTTGGTATGATGAGCTAGAGCTAAAAGTTTGGAGACCCCTGGACTTCAAAATTATATTCGCTATGCTTCATAAAGTGATATTTTAGGAAATACATTAGTATCACATGGAGACGTTTGTTTTCAGAATCTAAAATATTCGCGTCAATGTATAAGTATATTTTAAAAATAAAACAACGTTTAATTAGCCGATTCAATGTGACTACAGCACTACGTGAAGAATGATAAATTGTCTATACTTGACGTTCATCAATGTAATGAATGTCATTGACCATCATAACACCGCATCATTCTCTTGACTCGTCACTTGTTCGCTTTCGCAGCGATAGGGCAGGGCAACAAGTGTATAAAGTTTCGGTACGTTTGTAAACACACAATGCGGAGAAATCAAATCGATAAGACTTTTTCAGTGTACAACTTGTTTTACAAATATATATTTTATATGATCGTCCTTTCTTATAAATTTATATAAATAGTGAATTTATATTTTATTCTTTGTTAATGATACTTACATATTATATGTGTATAAAAGCTAAAAGATTCCTAAAGGCGAAACTGGGACGGCAATTAACGATCCATAGAATAAAGTTACGAATTTCGATTAATGTGTATAAAATCAACACTTTTTCTAACCGAACTCATTTCATGTGGACATAGATACTTTTGCAGATAATACAAAAAAAACATTGAAATATAAATTGGGTAGACATTATAAAGAAAAATCTTACCAATGCCACTACACTGTCGATTGCTCTGTTGAAACGGTCACATAACGACTTCATGCTGTCGAATGACCTAGTGTCATAGTCGCTGAGGATGTTTAGCTCCAACGCCGATTTCATCTCCGGCAAATCCTCACAAACCCATCTGTCAACATCAATAATACAAAAATGTTATGACGTGTATACATATGTTTACTACCACCCATGTGAGCGATTATTAACAAGCGAAAAATAAAGTTACTTTATCTCCGATCAAAATTGAATATGCATATGTGTAATACGTGTACATATTCTATTGATACCATAAACTCCGAGTATGACGTCTACTTTCGTACATCATTATTTAGATACGAAATACAGACGGACTATCTTCCATTAAGATGTCACACATCAGTATGGTTGGAAATAAAATAAATTTGCGATTCTTTGTTACGGCGTCATAATATTGCCAAATTGTTTTCTATCATATGGTACTACTAGTGTGGGAGGATGTATCTGTTATCGAAACCAACTACATTCCATGATAAACGTACATAATATATACAATACAGTATGAAAAATTTAACATTTGTTTTCTAGTCGGAGTAATAGTTTTAATTTATGCGGTTACGTTATCAAACATTATGTTTATCCTAATATTAATCCCAATGTATCTTGAATTGCTTTAGCTGAACAATGTATATTGAATATCCAGTTTTTGCGCAGACTTCTCCAGAAACCTGCCCACAATATACCCAAAACACTGTGTCCCAGAACTACAGGAATGGCTTATAATAATCGACATATAAAGACTTATACTATCATATGTGTAGAAAAAGATTTCACCAGCTTTCTTTATAACATACAGTTTATTCGTTCTTTTATAATCAGATTAAGTTCAACATACTACTAGAGCCGTTCTTATAATAACATGTGTGGGTTAAATTTAGGATAATAAATACAGTATATGGCTAGTTATTATAGAATATTATACAATCTTAACTCGTTCGTGGTCATATAAGATATTCTAATCCTTTTGACATAATCAGTTTCACTACCGTGAAGAACATTAAAATAAAGAATATAATATCACAAGACAATATACAAAAAACCAGATGTTACTAAATACGCCGCACCGTGTAAATTACAGCTTATTAATATTATAAAACCACTTACAAAAAATAATATATTACGAAGGCGAAAATCCCAGATCGAATAAAAAAACAAAAAAAAACATGTAAGGCTAATGAACTTCGTGACCTTAGTTAGCATTTCAAATTAAATCACTGATGATTGCGTCTTGGTAGGTAAGTAAACGAGACACACGGTTCGCCATTGCTTGGTTATGCGGTCATTTATTAATTTTTTAAATAGTTTTAAAATCGAAATAACTTCGAAAATCGGAATATACATTAAACCTTAGTATTGATTACAACACAATGTAAACGAAAAATAAGAATGTCTTATTATTGATAATAACACGTGAAATAACTATTTTCGCAAGTAGTTGACCTGGTACCAATATTTTCTGATTTTTAAAAATCTACAAGAATACAACTCGTCAAAACTTTTAAGTACCATTTGGCGTGATTTTAAAAAGGGAAACATCAGAATCTGTGTAATTACACAACCTCTCTCCGCTGACGCAACGGTAAAGTTCTTCTATGAAGTAGGTAGATGCTATAAAGTTTAAACAGAATGCAATACCACTACAGCGCCGTTTACGTGGCTGTCATGTTTACTAGCATGGCGCAATTCCATCGGTGTAATGAGGCCAAATGCATATTCCATCCACGCCAGCCATATTACGCGAGTATCTAGCGTTTGATTGTATTCAAGAGATTGAATGTAGATCTTATTATACTAAACGTAGGCATAGGAAACACTAAGAAAATTCGTTTCATAACAGTACGCTAGCGCTTTCCGCTTTATTTACGTTCAACCCGTCGACAGCATAACCTTGGAAATACCATTTATTTTTTCAAACATGTTACCTACTTAAAAAATAATTTGCAAAATACGTGACTGATTTTTTTAAACGGAAAGAGGACTATGAAAGATTAGTTTTGCATCAAGATAGCCACACCACAATGTCTTACACAATCCTCATTTGTTTCAAATATATTTCAGTATTTGATTATTCAACGTTGGCAAGTGAGAAATTGTCAATCACGGTATTGATTTAGTTGCAGTGCCGTGTTAGTTTATCGCCAAACTTATTACATGTATTGTTATGAATTTTTGTACATATTTAGAAAATTTAATTGACGATATGCATAATGCGATATAAGTAATACACAAACATGAACAAAACCAACAGCCTACGTTAAATATAGTAAATATGTTGTTATGATTTAAAATCACATCAAACAAGAGTTTGGGAAACGCTACCGTTTAATATCTATTTTTAGCCATACACGAACTTATAGTATTTAAAAGCTGCAAAAGCGAATGCCTTATTATTAATCATTCATATCCAATAGTATGGATGTAGAATATCAAACACTTGAATATCAAACGAGAGTTAAACATAAATGACCTATTTAAAGCTACAAAATAAAAACTAATGAAATGTTACTGACCTTATTGTTTCTACTATTTCCAAAGCTCCGTCGTGTTTATCCTGAAAACATAAAATAGCATTAGTCGTTTGAAGAAATTCAGCGGACACCTGGAGGTAAACTCTTTATATCCCAGACCACCTTCTATTTGTAATAACATATCCATCTAGCACATATTTCGTTAAGTTTCAGATAAACCCACATTCACGATCCAGATACATATATCAGTTATGGTCAAAATTGGCCATTGACAAGAGAAAAATAACATTGTATGGATTTGGTACACAGTTTCGTTCGGAACATTACACGCATTCCTCAGCTTTTCGGGTCTCCTAAATATCATTTAAAATCATGAAATAATGGTAGATGGTTATAGAATAATTTGGAGCAAAATTCTACGTCATCTTTCGATCAGTCAACAATTGTAACATATTTGTATACATATGATAGTTGTGTATTATAAATCATGCTTATTATTTTATACATATACTTGGACATTAGTTTTCAGGTAACGCATAGGAACCAATCTATAACATGATAATCAAATTCGGTACTAATTAAGAAGTTCACTGAAATAAAAGACATCGTATTTTCATCATTTTACCGAGACACTCAACTGAAAATGGATGTAACACACCGTCAAAAATATTGATAATTATTAGACAAATCTAGTCCAGTGGTATATTAGAAAAACCGTAAAGCCAAAGAGCCAAACTAATATGCATATATAAAATAATAAGGATCAGCTCAAACCAACTACCGGTGAGGAGGCCTTCACTCAACAGTAAATTGATGAGAGATCTGAGTGATAGTGGTGTTATACTGTGATATCTTAAATTAATGATTTATAACATCAACAATACGTACAAAACAGTATCTTGAAAACTGAGCATGTATTTCTATAAAATTATAACACCTGCGGTATTCTTGAAAATGTGCAGTGTGCATCGAGTGTTCGTAGTTGTGATAGGTTATGGTTTTGGATATGGCAGGTGCATTCAGTATAAGGCTAGCGATGAAAATCGTAATAATATTTTGTTCACGCTTGACATTATATTTTTGAATAGTATACAGCTAAATGACAACATTCCCGCACTTCGCAGTATTTATTACAGTCATACTCAAATATATTTAAACACCACTTATAATAATATTAATGAATTTTAACACCTACTCCCATTAGAGTAGTAAAGAAATTTCTCTTGATACTGACGGCTCAGAATAGATTTTTTTGTACTTATAGTTAGAAATTGTGACACTATTTTATATTTCGACCGTAATAGAGATACGAGTGGATTTATCATATATCAGTGAATGCAATTACAATAATAAGTAATACGATTTGTAGATTAAGCCAACAGTACATTGTCATAAATGTCAGTAAATTCAATGATATCTTACAAAATATAACTACGAAGAACCTTGATTTTAGATCGTTGTGCAATACAGATCTAAACTGCTATATAATAGTCATAGTTTATTGCCAAATTGACTTTTTTTCGAAATAAATGATTTTTATTTTTAATTCGTATGCTCAAAAATTTACAACCATTTTATGCTATTTCACTCATAGTATTAATTCGATAATACGTCTTTCAATGGTTGATTATCACTGACCAAGACAAAAGCAAATCGTCGAATTGATTTTCTCACGTACTAATTTAGTTTTAGCGATTATTACTTACGAGTAAAACTTTACATACTCGCACATTGACGTAACTACATAAGAGAAGAGATAAATCCACGATTAACTATAAACGTCAGATTTCACGTAGGTATCTCTACGTACAAGTATCATGTTTAACTTATTTAAATTCACGACAGTAAAATTAAACATAATGTATATCTTTATATATCTCAAAATTATCAATCGTTCACGTGCTCCACATGTTTCTTCCTTTGGCACATACGCACATAAACAAATAATCATAATATGAACGGGTATCACAAACAAGACCGTTGTATAAACATTACTAAAATATTTTAAGAATCCAAGGAAAACAGCTGTTGTAATACTGCTATATACTTACGATTTACAGAATTCACAAAACAGTAAAAAAACCATAAATTTGAAAAACCACGTACATATACGATAAATAAATGAACTGTGTAATGTAAAAAATCTAATCCCTTAATAATAAGCCTATGCTCACTACTTATTTGCTAAATTCTACGCCTTTAAAATAAACATATATTGCTAAATCAAGTAAATAGTGTATATATAAAATAGGTGTACAATTTAATTTGTAATTTAAAATTAATTTGATAATTGAATTAAACTATCAACGTAAATAAAACTCGTAAAACTTATTTTTATTGAAACATTTAAATATTCGTATCGACAATTTTTGTAATTTAGAAAAGTCTATCGGTTGTCTTAATTTAAGATGACTTTAAATTGAACTCCTACAAACGTAACAAATTGTGCGAAATTGTCAGTTTGAATACCTTAGCGAAGATAGCAATAATATTGATTCCGCATTTACCGTACATTACGTTAGCGATGACAAGAATAGCGTAAGGTGTGTAATTATAAACTTAATGATAAAAATAACTTGACATGATCATGACCTACTTATGAAGGATAAGGCTATTTACAATGTATTTGACTGTGGCAGACTATTATAGAACTTTCAGCTCCCGCCATCAGGCGCCTTGACATCGCCACGAGGTCAATAACTCATAGCATTGCTTGCACGCACCAAATAAAAGAAAGGCATGAAAGTATCTATATTGACACACGGTGTATTTATAGGAAAATATTGCGTCACAGTATACAAACACTACAGATCTACAACATAATTTTTGTTAGCTCTTATGATGTTTACAAATAATAGCGCGATCAAAGGGCGAAATAATGTAAAACGCGTTTGACAATAAAGATAATTCGTTACTGTTTGGGATCTCATGATAATAATTTGTTAGACAAACGGGGTTTGCATGATTATTTACTTATTTGACAATCCACTGGCAAAAATGTTCATCGATAAATTTGGCAACATCAACAACAAATCACCTGCGTGATTTGTGTTATGATGCTAACCATTGGAAAAATATGATACTCGTAATCTGACAATTGAACAGTTATGAAAGATTCCTACCGAGCCATGGCCAGAAGTAAGGGGCCAATGATAAACAACGGGTTCAGCGCCTGCTGGAGAATGCAGACGTAAATCCTCAGCCATTATTTAATATTCACGACATTAACATTCACACTTTTCACTTCCACACTAAACATACCACTTATTTTATTTTGTTGTTAGCACATTTTCACCACACTTTCACACACACACCCCTCACAACCGGACGCCATGTTGGGCATTTACAACATGGCGGCGATACTTCTTACGACTAGCAACTCCAATTTATATGGCTATAAAATGAGCGACATTTTTTTTATAAATATCCAATGTAAAAGTAAACGTAACTCTTAAATTAAATATTTTTTTTTATTTGCCACTCAAACATTAAAAAAATTGGTAGTCAAACTTAAATCTTTATTTAATTCAATGAATTGGAAGAAATTACACAAAATAAATGTTTGTGATTAGTTGCATTTCTATTGAAACTGGTCTCCATGCTTATATTAAACTTTTAACCAAACGTTTTTATTCCATTCATTCAGCATTAGAATATTAACATACTGTTAAGTAAATTGTTAAATCAATGTATTAAGGATACAATAACGTATTGTACCAGTTGATAAATATATTTTTAATATCATACTATGTACAAAAAGGTTCACACAGCATAACATGAGTGAAAATGCTACTTCCAATACAAGGACCATAAGGATTAAAACTGACATTCAACATTATTATCCAGAATAATGAGAAATTGCAAAATCGATTTAAGCAATAATATTAAAAACTCTTTTATTTAAAAATTAAAAATTTATTGTGGATTTTATATATTTATACAAAAATACTATGAATATGAATATAAGGCCTATTTTTGATATTTCATTTTTTTATTCATCTTCGAAGCAACATGTGATCTACCTCTCTTCACTGCTTTCAACTTATTTATTTGGCTTGAAGATTCTTCTTTTATCTGCTCACCAGAAGAAACCAAAGCATCATTGTATTTATCAGACAAACTTTCAAACACCTCTTTTGGTATCTTAATTTCTTCAATATTTGATTTACCAGTTATTTTTAGGATATCCTGAAAACAAATTAAGGTTAATGCAATGAAACATTTTAAAACAATTTCTAGAAGGCAGGGCTGAACTGCGCTAGTGTGCAGATTGTATGCCGCTTGAGAGTGCATGAATATGATGAGCGGCTTTTTTATGAGGAAAATTAAATACATCCGCAAGTACTTTCTACATTCTATGATATTGGCATAATAAAAAACGTATACTAAAGAAATATAAAATACTCAGAAAAGTGCTAGAAATATAAGTCTATGCCAATTATAATTGAATATAATATTCATTCAGTTATTCATTTTTCT
>JAGVSQ010007781.1:0-14993 GCA_022683975.1 Rhyacophila evoluta
AGCGAACATATAACATACTACCAATAAATCCTATTGTAACTTACTATTCATAGTACTAAATTAGTAAATTTCCACCAAGCACTATCAGTCAAAAATATTGATTATATAAAATATGTATGTCTTCATTTTGTTATCGAACATACTAAATAAACTACATATCATCAACTCTAGTATGAATCTACTTCAGATTTAGCTTCTGATTTTTCTAATTCAGGTTTTGTCCCACAATTGTTGGGTTGTTCCTGACTGCGACTTACAAAAAAAAAGATCTGGACAAATTCCATCTGATGCCATGCCATCTGAGCCATCAAATACCACCAAAGCAGCGTTTCTTAAAAGAGTAATCCACTATAATTTGGGCGATTTACTCCCAGGAGTTCACATCCGTATTAATCAAACAAATTGTAATTAATATATTTCGGCACGTGTTTTTTTTTCTAAACACATGAAGTCCTCGACGCGTCGAATTACAACGAAAAGAAAGCATTTTTCCGAGAAAATTTATTTACTTAATGGCGGGACACATATGACTATGTTTTATAAACGTGCGGATTCATTACACCAGCGATTCTTAGCCTATGGATCTCTATCCAAAATTGGGTCGCTTGACGTATTTAATAAATCACGATTCTCAAAACATTTTTTTTATTGAAATATATTGATAATAAGATTTACAAACTCTGAAAAAACCGAAGCCAATGTTCACATTAATAATATTTAATGTCTATTTGTTACCAATACTGTAGTATTTATATATGAAACACTTATTCGTGAATACTTTCGAGCATCGTAAAGCAACGATTATATAAAATTCGACATACGACTGCGGTGTAGGAACCTAAATCCGTCGTATGTCGAGAAAACTCTGTAATTGAATCGGCCTTACAAATAATAACACAGCATTACGTAATCAAACAACCTAAAAAGTTTTCTAAAATAATACTCAGTTATTTTTATTTCATCTTTCCTCAAAGAAAACCATCGTTTTGTGTAGAATAATTATAAATGATTCATATAACCACAAAAAAATTTAAAACAAATATATTTTCATTAAAAGTATGTATAACCACAATAAAAACACAAATTAAGCGGCTTACATATCATGGAGTGGGGGCGAGCACTGCAAAATAATGTGGATAATTTGCAATTATTTCGTTAACTTCAGAGAAACTCGGACATTTGTAAATATTTGATGACAATACATAATCAGCGAAAAAGAAAAATATTCACATTATTTATAATAATTTACGAGAATTCATTATAAGCTAAGTATCATGTAGGAATACAACAATAAATTTTAAGTTACATTTCAAAGTTTCTCCATAATTCTCTTAATGATATTTGACAGGCTAACAATGAATTTATATTTCTCACGGGCATATATCTACATTATGTCATACGATTTTTAAAAACAAATAACAAATCTTCAAAAATACATGTGTATTATTATTATTTATTGACACACTTTCGTGCCAGCATCGAGTTAAGTGTGTTCGCAAAATATCGGAGCTACTTTTGAATGCCATTATTATTGACAGCTGTCAAATGAGCCGCGAAACTTTCCCGCCAAAACCGCAAAGATTGTGTTATTACTTTCGATTGGACCTGAACAAGTTATTGAAACTGAACGTTTTAAGTCAGAGGTAGTTATAATGTTAATGGTAGATTACAATATAAATAAGACACACGCAATACTAATTTCGGTAACATGTTACGAAAAATTTTCAAAATGCGTTTTAGCAATTGTTTTACATATAATATTAATTAATCAGTCAACCACTACATCGACGCAATATCTTTAATACTGATACATTTATATTATATATTGCAGAAATGGCAAATAAATTTCTGGTGACATATTTTCATAAACCATATTAAGTATCCGTATTTTTTTTATTTTACCTTGCGATCAATAACGGATTGGTCAAACATACTAACGGTGGTGTGGGTCCTTTTTGTGTTTCTTTATCTATTTAAATAACTTTAAATATATGCTCTTGATTATTGGTGATGCTGTTAAAAGTTGAAAGTAATACAGTTGACCTATAAATGGTAATCGAAATGACACGTAAGAAATTTATGTCGTGAATGTTGATCGTTTAGGAGGAGTACGTGTGACAGACAGACACACATATTTTCCGTTTTATGGTAATATTTTTAATTTTAACATATTTCTCTATGCCAAATATAGTATAGTATTACAATCTATCTTCAACAAGCAAATTGTATTTATAAATAGTATCAGATATTATTTTAAGTGCCTATCTCTATTGTTTTTATAGGAATATGGTAAAATGCATTAAACTTTATCTTATTATATCGATAACAATGATAATATTATATTTATAATCATTAATAATGCGTGTAATAATTTTTACTTGTATCAAAGAAAAAAAATATGGCAGTTAATATTCATGTAAAAATAGTTTAGCAAATAAACTTTATAATATTTATTAGGAAAAAATGCGAAAATTTAATATATAGTTACGATTTTGGAACTAAGGTATCAATAAAATATGTAGTATCTCCAACTTTCGATGGAATATTTGAATCTACGAAGTGTGGAAATTTATAACATCATTAATCTCCATATTATTGTAACATATTTTTACAACTCTGATTCTTTAGCATACGTTTAACCATTCGATTCTACATTAAATCCTTATACATAATGCATATTAATTTTTATATTGATTTTTTTTTTTTACTACTTTCGTTCCCAACGTGGAGCATATGGATCTGCACAGTGTGAAGATATCCTACCCGAAAGAGGATTATATGGATCTCCGTAATGTTAATATTTTTCAGGACAATTGTTTGTCAGACAAGTACTCAACCCAATGCCATCCAGTCTTGCATTTTTCGGATTTTTTAAATTCGACAGATGGGGAATCGACTTCCCCGAATTGCTAGGCGTGCATGCTACCAACTACGCTACCGGGGAGATATATATTATTAACTTTTGATATATATTATTAACGATAATACTAAAAAAATGTTATACGAAAGTTAAATTTTATTTAAAATTCTCGGTGCCCAAGTTGGTACGGTATCGTAATTGCAAGTTCGCAGTCGGGTGATGATTTAAAAATTAACCAAAGACGGTAATGGGTTGAGTAATCGGTTGACAAATAATACTCGTGAAAAATCTGCCTAGATGTCTTCTTAATGTAGAAATCCACAAGCTCCACGTTCCGAGTTCCGAGACTTATATGTACGTATGTAAAATTAAATAATTAAAAATCAATCAACGTATCTCAAACATCTATCTAACATTGTCTTCATTTAAAAAAATCTATATAAATTACCAACTATGTGTACGGAGTCGACTATCAAACTCGATCGTAGTAATGAGTTGACGGATATATTTCCCATTTAAATACGGTAATAAATCACTTTTGTATGTTCCCAATGAATGTCAGACACTAATACGTAGCAGGGCCCAAAGTGGATATTTTCGAAATTGTAATTACGACATTTTTAAACAAGATTAAGATTAATGGAACTATTAAGAAATTCTTACTTAGTTTGAGAAGCATATTGATAGGCGCACATTGTGAACTTTAGCAACGCAATTCCATGACCTCTAAACCAGTTCATATGGACGATGTTAAGAAACATATATAAATAAATATACATTAAACCAGCTCACATATGTTGTGGTACATAGAGATACCTATACATAGAGTACCAAGAAGATCATTGTAGAACACGCGAATTATATAAATCAATTACAACAATTCTACATTAATTTTCCTTGACCGAATTCGCTCTAAAAGCAAAGCACATGGGTATCATGGGACGCATCCATTATTCCGCCAAAAAGCCTGAAAACTCATAATATAATTACAATTTCACTCTCTTCCGCTCCATATGTAGAGCATATATCCACTACCATACACCTACTAAGTAAATTAATAGCTAAATATAATATATAGTGATAAACCATTACACTTTAAGTGTCATTAAATTATGATTTAATAGAATGGTGAACTAGTGACTGCATTTGAAACTCTCTCAGCGAAACTTCATCGTGCTTCCAGGATTCTCCCGTCACCTGCCAATCGCCTTACACGCTCTCAGGTCTCTTCATGAATTCGTTAATTACGTCGAATAATTCATACGGCTTGTAGCTTACTGACTTCCAGAACCCCGCGAACCCATCAAACAGCAGGGACAAACCGAGCTGACTCTCCAAAGACATTCGTATCACTATACTAATCAGTCACCATAGATAAAGAATGGTTAACGTAATTCCTTGGATTGTTCTATCTATCTACAATCTCATAAAGTTCTAACAAAATAATACCACCTTATTTTCAATGTCAAACATATCATTTTGAAATTGACAAAATATCTTTATGGCCCCATATCACTGATACGAAAAGTCAATACTATTTTCCAAAAGATATTTAAACATTATTAGTATTGTTTATTATACTATACGGTATTTCCTATTGTATATTTGCGAACTATATTTCCGTTATTTGATAACATTATATATTTCTGTGACTAATTGATTGATTGTGTAACCATAACTGTATGTCCCACAAACAAAGATTGATTGAATATTTTTTATGTAGACGTAAATACCTTTAGTTAATATGTCAACAACGAAATAACCTTCGAGACCGTGGTAAATATTTTTAAAAGGCCGAAAAAATAACATTACATGTCATTTAGTAACAACACAGATTTATAGATATTTCCTTCAATCGATCAAAAAAGATAAAATTTACATGTATACGTTTTTTTAGTAGGCGAACCTTGCGCTTAACGACATGACTTCGCTGGTCTAACGGAGTTATTTTGTATTATTTGCTCAATCTAATAATTTGGAGATTAGTCAGCCACGGTGGATATGAACGAATGAAGAGTATTTTGATAATTAATTATCAATTAATACGAGTCCTTCGTGGTGAAGTTGATAGTGTCATGAATAAGAACCCATCACAGCTTTGTTAAAATACCGTTAACACATTAAATACCACCATTTCAAAATATATACATTTAGACACCTGATAATAGATTTCTTTCGTTTCCACCATTGCATTAATGTTGTCACACGACAATTATAGAAAAGTCCTCTTCTTTTCTTTGAAATAAGCCCTGTAATATAGTAAAATAAAAAAATATTTAGTGCACATCACTTCTGGACGAATGTAAGCTCATATGAGTACTAAAAGTACGATCTACACGAAAATGTATACGAGAAATTCAGTGAGTAAAACAACCAACAATAAAATTGTGTGTATTTTTAAATCTGTTTTAAGAAGGTTTCAATAACTAATACGTAATCGACTTATAGTGTTTGATTATTGAGGATAACATACAAATTAAAGCATTTAACCCGTAGATCGCCCTAAGCACACAAGTGCGCTCTACGTAGACAATCGCCATAAGCGCAGCCGTGCGCGCTTCGCAATATTCGAAAGATGTATTTCAAAATTAATTCCGATTTTCTCACAACGCGTCTATGAATATTTTTAAATATTACCAAACCAAAAATGATCGTGTATACGGTGTATAGGATCGTAAAATACGTGGCGTACCGGCGCGCTTGTTTCTAAAAACATGTGGCGATGCAGTGGTTAAACTTCGTAACTTTTCATAATATAGATCAGATTTTTTTCTTTATTCGCCAATAAGCCTTTCATAAATTTTGTTATACTAATCATTTCTTTATTTTTGGTGTAACTTTTATAAAAAAAAACAATATTCTCTTCGATGCAGAATGAAGTGGTATTTAAATTCAATCTAATTGTTTCCTTTAGAAGTACCCAAAAACATTTTAAATTGCAGCTATCTGGATTACTAGTTTAATAGTCGATATTCATTCAAATGGTTTTTGAATTATATCAGGTCTGATTGTTTGATCAATGTATACTTGCACATCTTATATATGCAAACAATCCGACGATGACGAAATATGAAACCCTGATCTAATAATTTTAAAATCCAAAAATGCATGACTGAATGCTCATTGGGTTGAGCAATTGTCGTCAAAAATAATCTGTTAATTCATGTCTTTATATTGCGGAGATCCATATACTCCACTTATGGAGCGGACATATTCACACTGTGTAGATGCATATGTTCCATTTTCGAAGCGGAAATAGTAAAAAAAAAGTTTACTTATATTGGCATATATTATAGCAGCGATAGTCAAACTTGTTTGATATGTAGACGATTTGTTGGTAAATGCGGAACCGTAGATATGGTGAAGAGTTATGAGTATTCTTAAAAATAAATTTATTGCTATACATGGAATTAAATACGTATATATTATGACAAACGTGGAATAACGGTGGGAGCAACTATTAAAACAATAATATTTAAATGGAAAAACAATAAAATCAATCGTAAAACAATCATTTATGACAGCTGTTCCAAAGAACCACATGCGCAGGCGCGGTCACGTTTTGGCGCGAACATTGATCTGTCATGGCGACCGCGGGCGTTTTGGCGCGAAATGGGCGCGGGCGGGTTCACTCGCGGAGAACGTTCACAGATGGCGCTGTCGTCAAATTCGCGCGGGAAAAAACTTCACTGCGCTTTCCCTTTCGTTTTATAGTGGTGCCAATTATTTCAATTATCAATATTGAATGAACTAAAGTTGATTTAAGTACATACTAATGCTATAAATGATTGCTAAAAGCATTAGAAATCGTCAATAATGACATACTGCAAATTAATAACACTTAGTAACGAAAAGCCATTCTAATACATCGCATATGGTTAAAAAATGGATATTTTAATTGTCTACCTAATTATTCTATGATAGTATAACTATTAAAATATATTATTATACGAAAGCCTACCAATGGCAGCGAGGTAAAAGAGTGCATTTCGGTTTAGAAGGTTGCGGACTTGAATCCTAAGGCTGCTATGGAATTTGAAAAACTCAAATAACCAGAGGCTGGATGTCCATTGCGTCTAAAAATTGGTTGCAACAAATTTCTGGGAGCAAATGTCTTTTAATATAAATCGTCACGCTGTGAAGATCCACATACTCCATTTTTGAAGTGAAGATCTTCAAGATGTACAGAAATCCATATGCTACATTTTTGGAGCGAACATGATGAAAAAACTATATGTACACAGGATTCAATATTTATGATTTTATTATATTGTACATTTAATGATTATATATGTCCCATTTAGATTACGTAGAAAATTAATCAGATTGAAACAGTGATGCAAAAAGTTAACTCGATATTTAAAAATATTAAGATGTATGTAGTAAACAGATAAACTTGAATATATCGGCTTTCTTACAAGAAGAAATTTATTATAAACTATTATAATAACACAACTGTTTAATTAAGCTATGGTAATAGGAAAACGTAATGGGTATACTTGAACAAATGTTAATTACTTGCAAATTAAAAATGAAAATTTCTTAATTTGGTATTCCTGCAGCTTTCTTGTTCCATTGTCAAAATTTATATAATAAGAACAGGGGTGGATAAAAAAAAGCAAACGTCTCACAAAATGTAAAACTAAATTGTATGATTTCATTATCATCTGATAGCCAATACAAAAATAGAAGGCCAGTTACGAAACGGAACGATAACGCGTGTTCATACACTCAGGACCAAAAACAGATGCACAAATATTAATAGAAACTGAATACTGAAATCTAAAATCTTATTCATTCAGTTTATGTTCGTAAATGTTCTTCTTAGTTATTAGAAAACTTGATTGAGTTCATAGTTTTTTTTTTAATATTTCTTCTAAATTCTTCAGAAACTCGCGTGAAGCAATTATATTAACCGTATCACAGATCAGAGAAAACTGAAGTAAGATAAAGAAGAAAAACAACAGAAAAATATTATTATGTTAAGTGAAAGAATTGAAGCTATTAAGTTGTTTCATTAATTTTTCTATGATCTACACTTCTGATAGATGGATGATTTAATCGAAATCGTGGTGTTTTATGTGGTCCAGATCCAAGATATAAGAGTTGAGAGAATGACTTTATACCGATCGCCTTCGTTCTTTTTCTTCAACTTTCATGAAGAGAAAATAGTTTTGTTTTGGGTAAATAAAAATACAACACGTTATTTATTAGATTGCAGAGCAAACGTCTTTCGTTTCATGGTCTATCTAAATTTAAATGAAGTATGTAATTAAAAGATAAACACATCATTGATGAAATCAAGTGTCGATCATCTGAACGCGAAATTAAAATAACAGTCATCCATTACCACCAATAGCGCGACAACCCAGAGCAGATCATTGCTACCAACCAGCAATATCTCCACCTATCCGTCTCCATCCAGTGTTCCCGTTTTAAAACACGCAAAAATCATCGATGTCTCCATAAACTCAGCGAATTCTCGGGCAATCTCTTTTTCTATCATATTCTTGCGCAATATCTTCCACAGTAATTCTTGTTCAACTATGCCTTGTATGTGAACATCTAATCACACCCTATCATACGAGTTTAATAATAGTCATTGTACTCCTTCATACTTCTAGATGAAGCATGAGCCGATAATAGTATGGATATTACCTATAATTAAGCCATTTGCATGACTTATTCATGAATATCAATGCTCGGCATACAAATGACAGTTTTGCCTATGAACGGAAGTTAAAAACAAGACCTTCCATCCGCATATTTGTATTAATTTGATAATGTTTTACCTCACTGCTGTCATCGGTATTTGGCTTTCATTTTATTATCAAATCGGACGCCAAACTGGGTGGATAGGAAAAAAATCGTTTCCTTTGGAACATTTTAAAGCTGAAAGATGTTAAAGTGCTAGCGTACTGTAGCTTTGAAATCTAAATGGAATGATTTATCAGCATTACCAATTAAGGTATTAGAGAAAGTGGAAGGGAAAACCATAGTCCAACCCTGGCTATATGAATATGATAATGATATGATATTATTATTGATGATATTAGGGGTTTTTTAGATAGTTATTTTATTCTTTCTGTACCACAGTGCCCATTGAAGTGATATGGAAACGACCGATACTGGAGGTGACGTCTCTCTCCCACGCCACGCGGCCTTCATGCGTATCATCTCGCATCTCTTTTCCACATACACTTAATTCAATATAAACCCTCCCTGTCTAACGCATTACAATCTGTCATGCGTACTCTCTGAACTACTCTAGTTAATTGAAAACGTATCTCTCATCTCTGTCACAACGAGGCCTTCAAATTAGGATCACCAGATATACTTTTTGGCCGGATAAATGTGCCGCGAAGACATTTGGTTAAACTAAAAAGCAATGACTTAACCCTTTCTTGCCAAGATTTGTTATCACAAGCTTCCGTATAACAATATTAAAATAATAGACGCGTTATGAGAGCATAAAATCAGATATAAAACGAAATACGTTCCACTACATAAAAATTTATTTTCGCTACCATGATCTTAAATGTAGTTAACCTAACTATTACTAAGAAAACTGTTTATGCAGAGGGTACCATATTGAACTACACACTGCACCCATAAAGTAGGACATCGCTAACATGACAATGTTGTAAATCAGAGAGAAGAATAATTACTGCTTTGGTCAACTATATATCAGCTTAACTTAATGAGTCAGTCAGCTAATCAGGTTACTCAATGTTCGTTTAGCCTAACCATACCTCATCAAGCATGCCTGTAAATCCATTGATCATTTTCCACTACCTATGTCATATATTTTTAATCATATTGTATCTCTAGACTAGACTGAACTCATATGAACTCGTCTAAAATTAGGAAATTTTTCAAATATATCTCTTTGGGCAATCTTCACCAACGTAAATAGTCCACAAATCAATTACATATATGGAACGGTGCACTCGTATGTATATTTTTTGTGTGCATTGATTTATGTAGCTTTGTGTTTCATTTACTAATATTCCAAGTCGGAATTGTCCTATATCTATTGGTCTTCTTCTTCTTCTTTCATATCCGCTCCCTAAGTGGAGCATATGGACATCACGTGCCACCTCCAAGAATCCCTGTCACCCCCCAGTATTATTGCGTTCTCCCAGATCATACTTGCATTCCGTAACTCCGCCGAGTACATTCTTTACATAGTATTTAGGGACGTGACGCCACCGACCGGTCAGCTTAAAGAATAGGCAGGTCAGGTTCAGACTCTCTCAAGAAATCCGCAATATGTGGCCGAGCCAGGCCCAGCGTAGCAACTTCACTTTGTCAGTGATAAGTGGCTGCATGGTCCGTTTTCTTATCTCCTCATTCCGAACGAAGATATACATACCACTGTATCCCCAAAATCTGCCGCAGGCATCTGTTTTCAAAATTTAGATACGGCTGCTTTGGGTCTTTGTCGGATGCCATGTTTCGCAAACGGAGAACGACTCACTGACAAAATGTATACATTTAACAGGCGGTATTAAGCTCTTGCCTTGAATACTTTAGATCCCCAGACTTTTCGCATAAAATTGAAGATTGCTCTAGTTATTTGTATTATATATGTAAAATATTATTTTGATTTTTTAGGAGTTCATCAAAACACAGTTTAGTATTACATTATATAATTAGTGGAGTTTCCACAATTTTATCAATATGCTGAGCACACTCTCGTGAATTCGGTACCTAAAGCTAATTATGGCACATCCGCATTTCCCGCGATGAAACATAATTAGCCTAACTATTGTAGGACAGAAGATTACTCATACCTCATACTACTTACTATATGAGGATTTGTTTTTTGGTATCCGTTTAATTGTCAATGGCTAGAAATTACTTAATAAACCAAAAAAATAAGAACAAGGTAAGGTATTGCTCATAGACCAGCCGAAAGCGTCTTATATACCCATTTTATTTTGGGCAGTTAGTTGTATTAGCTATCCTCTGCTATCAAAATGTTGAATATCATACAGGTAGCTGAGATAACAGGGGTTAAGTAGACACTAGCCAGCTGTATTGCTTTGAGCGAGTTTATTAGCGACGAGAAAATTCGTAACCAAATAGCCACTAATCTGGCCTGAACTAATTTTCCGCTACCCCACAATGTACAACTGGCCCGATAGGGGATTACTTAAAGTTAGAACCGAAAATTTGATCGTGAATATATTTGATGTAAAAAGTGTGTATTATTATGTAGTACTGTTAAGATTTTATAGGCGAAGATATTTGTTCTAAGATATTTGGTATAAAATTCGAGATTTCACCATTTCAAGATACAGCCAACGCGACGGAGTGTCATCTTGTCATAATTCAAAGAGTGGCCACATTTTTCATTTAGCATACCCGCTAGTCTGATCACTGAGTTCATCGCGTTTAGATCACACCCCCAACATCGAATTGTAGAAAATGTATCTCCCTCCACGTTGTGAAGAGGTTCGCTTTGGTAAAGGATCATACTGGGGTACCACAGTGTGAAGACATCTCTCAACAGACATTTTAGCAGGAATTGATTTTACAATCGATCGATGCAATCGAGCAATGTACTGTTCGCATTGACCACTATGCAGTAGTATGTACATGAATAAAAAAGTGTGTACAAGTACGCATCAGTGTTATTATTCTAACAATAGGTGAATGACACACACTACCCAAATGTGCCCAGCTCCAAAAGCGCATGCAAATTACGGTGCGTTATTCCAGATGACCGAGTTATATCCGGAGCCAGAATAGAGCGCGTCATCGTTTCCTGCTGCGACTCTGACGCATCACTGCAACATTATTGTTCAGTGTTCACATTTAAACAGATGCGTCTCGTCTAATCAAAGTCCAGCATTGATCAAGTGATGGTTAGCCGAATGTCAATTAATTATGTTACCCATTTCTCCAAGACCATCCAATCCAATCAGAAAATGATTAGATGCATTTCTGGCGAATATTGGATTATAAACAAATAAGTGTAGATAGGTTTATGAGGAATATTCTTTAGAAAATTCACAAGTATTTATGGACGACTTCAACAACATAGTATGTATCTTAAATAACATGTAATTTTCATTCACATTCGGTAAATCCTTTGAACGGTTACAAATAGAAACACACACGAGTTATCTTACCTCATCAACTCTCTACAACCTAATCTTGAAAACTTCAAAATTTTTAAATAACAGATAAAAAGAATCTTTCTTCTTCTTCTGTATGTTCTTTAAATTTCAAATGGACAATACATAGTGCTTCCAAGAATCTCTCCCAACAGCTAATATTCTCACGTCGTCCAAGACTATGCCGATTTTCCATAGGTCCGCTGAATACACCTTATACAGAGGTTTAGCCTACCAGGGATGTGCATGAAGAACATACATGATAAATCATGGAGCATAATTTTTGTGTCACATATAAATTTTAAAAAGCTCTATTTTTTCACATTTTAGGCTACATACCACACAGTATATTATATTGAATTATTTTCTCCTAATATTAAAATATTCCCCATCCGATAAGATAGGTTTACCGATACTGAGGTTTTTAGTGAAACCTTGACAAGAATATTTCAAATACAGAAATCAACTCCCATATTATTCGTAACACTATCGTCATCTAAATAGTTTAAAACATTGTTTGTCGTGTGAAGATATCCACTCCGAAAGTGCAGTATGTGGATCTCTGTAATGTGAAGACGTCTTGACAGATTATTTTTCACGAGAATTGTTTATCAGACAACTGCTCATCCAGTCATGCATTTTTATATTTTAGAAAATCTGACAGATGGGAAATCGAACACCCACTCCCCGGATTGCCGAGCGCGTTAGCAAATACGCTACCGGGGAAAACAATTTGTTAGTATATTATATTTGGGCATTTTCACACTATGAGTTATTTAATCATTTGTTTCATCACACATTTGAATAATTGATACACCATTTAGTTTTACTTACACAACAGTTGCAACATATATTGTAATAACAATAAATATTGTGAAATACTCTCATTTCCTTTCAATAATGTTACCTGGTTTTCTGTATAAAAAAAAAACAGATTTTAATGCAGTATTTACTGTGGAATGATTTTTTTACGCGTATTGTTTTAAGGAAATTGAGAAAAATATACTCGATAAACAGAGTAAAAATTCTACATATGGATTTTGTTAAAACGCAAATTGAAGCTTAACAGAACAACGCTTTCGAGCAAAAAAAAAACTATATGCGACAGCCAAATTTTCCTCTTTATTTCCAGCTCCTACATTCAAAACGGCGCCCACAGTTTCTTATATAGAAATCTTAAAATATACTATTATTTTGAACTGTTTTGATATACTGTAATCTAGACATTTGCCTTAAGTGATGTTATAAAAATACTACAAATATATATATATATACCCACTTACAACATAATTTAATCTTGTAATATATCATTATGTTGGTATGGCATGCGGAAAACCTAGGAACGAATTTCTTCCGTCAAAAGACATTTATACAGTATGTTGTATTTTTACCAGACCCAAATTATATACAAACTCTTTATAGTCTGTGAATATAGTATATTTGAGATGTATTTCTTTTTGATTTTTTTTTTATAGAAATATGATCAAGGCTGCCAACTTTAAAAAGAAATAATGAAAATTAAATATCAATGTTTCATTCGATTATATTGATTGAATTTAAAATAAAATGACGAAAGAGTTCCCTTTCCTCGGTGAAGGGAGATGTGTCTCGTGTCATGATAGTTTGATAGCAGATGAAAAATAAGAAAATCTTATTGATTTCGGGATATCCGGGAAATTTGTTATATTTCCGGGACAACATATACACCAATATTTAAAGCAGAACACAGAACGTGAATCAAATCGGGACTGATGGCAGCCTTAATAATGATTAACGTGCATTCACAAATGCAGTACATACGTGGTTATCCGTGTGATAAGAAACCCACCGATAACGACTTCCCTATGCATTTTTTCCTGGAAACTCCAGTAATCTAATTCCGGAGTAAATCGAATATTCATTAATTAATTGCATGATCGTACCGATAAGTATACATGAATGAACACAGCTTCCCGCCAAAATAGTCGTCGTCGCTTTACCGACAATAGAGACATCCGCATGGCAACTGCGTACGTATTATTTATACACGTAATATTGTACGCTTGTATAATAATAAATTTATAATGTTGAATGGCACCGGCCGGTCGGCGTTTATTTATTTCGTTTCGCGCGCTTTCCGTTTCCCGCCAAGGATCGGTTCCCGCGCGTGCATGCTAAACGCCGGAAGTGACGCAGCGCCGGAGCGGTCATGTATGTACTCACAATAGTAACCAGAGTCACGTGGGTCACTAGGCAACCATCATGTCGCATACAGGCCTCTATAAAACGTCACAGACAATACGTTAAATCATTAATAATTGTAATTACAGGAATTCTTTTGTTGGGAGTGGGTCAGATCGTACACAATACCGTGAAGTACTGTATGTATACACATTCGTGATGAATAACGTTGGTACATACTACTGAATTTTCAATTTGTGAAGTGTAATTATGATAAATGGGGTAACGTGGTTATATAACTGTACGAACTACTAGCCTGAAACATGTATACTGAATTGCTTGTTTCAAATAAACATTCTCTCAGAAATTTTGCAGTATTTTTATATTAAAAGTACGATGGTTGATACTCCTCATAGCTACACTCCCTAATATTATTTGTAGACATGAAACGTGGGATAAAAACTTAACTATTAGTTTTAAACAATATATTTGAATTTGTATTTAGTGACATTTGTCGAGAAATACTTCGAACAACATAATATGTTCAAAATTTGAACATGGTTGATTACTGTGTCATAATTACGAATCAAGTATTAAAATATAACGAGTAAAAGTCAGTATCACGTTATGTCATCTCGATACTGATTTTTAGAAATCTATATCGATTTTTCTCTTATCATGCTGTACATCTTACATATTACACAATTTATATAGGGACAATATGATATAGAAATAATAAAAAACATACAATAAATCGTCTAACTACTGGCAAAAGACAAAATACACAAGGTATAATGATTATGCTTTAAGAAATTGTCGTAAAATCTATTTAACAGAGAGACTCAAAC
>JAGVSQ010007782.1:0-14993 GCA_022683975.1 Rhyacophila evoluta
CCATGGTAAGAATGCAATTGCTAATGAGAGCCAACTAAGAAAGAGAAAGAAATATTGCAACTCGATAGCTTGAAAAGAGCGGACGTCACATTAGGCTTCCAAATTAGAGAAACACGCCAACAGACATGCAGACGTGGAAATATGTCCTCGGGGCGGACAACATGGATTACTCATAATACATTTTAAAGATCACAATGAATAAATAATAATTGACGTCAATAAAAACAGCAGTTAAATTAAATTAATATATTGAGCATTAAAGAATTAATTAGACTTTCTGCCACACATTTTGAGGTAGGCATAATATATTGCTGTGGAAATTGATATTTTGAAATAAAGCCAGTTCTCTACGAAGTTTAATAAATATCAATTATATCAGTAAATGACATATCAAATGTTAATAATAAATGATTGTCACGATCTAATATAACATAACGATCAATGTTGAATTACTCGCGAATATTTAGGCTTACTTAGTTTCTAGAATAACTTGTTTTAATTTAATAGTAGCCATAGCCGATTCAGGGTCCCGCTAACACAGGCAGTTGCCCTGGGCGCCATATGCGATGAGGCACCATGAAGGGTCTTCCAAAAAATGTGAAAGTTGAAATATGGCTTAAACCCAACGTTTTCAAGATAAAAAGGCAGGTGTATTTGTATTCATTAAAATATAAATATTTGTTTCCCCAGTAGCGTAGTTGGTAGCGTGCGCGCCTAGCAATCCGGGGAATGCGGATTCGATTCCTATGTGTCGGATTTTAAAAAATCCAAAAATGCAGGACTGGATGCAAACAATTCTCGAGAAAAATACTCTGTCAAGTCGTCTTCATATTGCGGAGATCGATATATTGCACTTTCGGGGTGGATATTTTCATATTGTGTAGATTCATATGCTCCACTTTGGAAGCGAACATGGTATAAGTAAAGTAAGTATTAAAACAGTCACTTTTAACGATACCCAAAGATGATCGGTTTCCAAATCTGCAGTAAAAATCCATTTCAGCACATTTTTTTAATTGTAGATTGTAAACTTCTATAATTTAAGTTTTTTCATTATGATTTTTTAAAATAATTATACTTAAAAAGGGCCCAGAAATTTCCTAGGGCACTGGCAACCACAGGACCGACCATAATAGCATCTACAATACTATTTTAGTAATCTAGAGAAACGTTTAATATTTTTTACTAAGCTTCAAGTTTAGCCGGAAGATATTCAAAACTAATACTCTTTCTGTACAAGTTTATCTGAGATGGTATTGACTGATACCAAGGAATCATTGCTGGAGGATTCAGCTTTTTGTGTGGCCTGCGTTGTTATTCAAATAAATTTTAATTGAAACAAAAATAGGCACTAAGGACTTAACCTATTTTTATAAGTTTTACTAGTAATTGTTACTTTAAATAAACAAATGTCATTATTGAAATGCAAAATAATATATATCTTTCGAATTCCTACTCTTAATTATTTAGACGTTACTTCAAAATGCCAAAAATCTCAAATAACACATCAAAATCTTTTTGAAGTCACTTTGTTTAAAAGATATCGAATGTTAATTCTTGAGAATCTCCTTAATCCTATGTTAGTAAAATCACCAAAATTTGTTAGGTGGATGACCTCAACTTGTAAAATCAGGCTGATATAAAGATATATATAATTTATTATGTAATGCAAATCAGTTACATTATTAGATATCAAATTTGATAGTATAATTTTTTATCATTACATTTAATGCCGGAAGAGGCGTGTACACTTCCTTTAAATAGTGTCGAAAATAATTGAAACAGGGATTTATTTTTGTATAATATCTTACATGCAATACTAGGAAACGGATGGTAGTTTCAAGTTTTTTTGTCCAATTAGATATGACGTTATATATAATATAAATAAACATATAGATGCAGTTGAGTACTTATTACGAAAATGATTGTTAAAGTGCAATTATTAAACAAATAGCTACTTGAGGTATTTTGGTTGAGTTTACAAATTGAGGGAGAATAAACAATACGGCTTAATAAGTTTAATCATTATATATATATATAATGATACTTGTAAGAAACAGTGCTCTAAGGAAGTACATGAAAAATCCGCCACGTTTTTAGATGCAAATAGTTGCCAGTCTATAAACAAATTAACTCTGCAATATTTACTTTTATAAACAATCATTATAAAGCTTTTGGACATGGGAAAATAGTAGAGAAATCATACGGTTTCAGAAAAGTGTTAAATTGTTATCGAAACATCTTAAATACATAGAAACAATAGCATACTTTCATTTATTTTTAAGCAAAAAATGAATGAAATGAAAGCTTGAAAATCTTTTAATGATTTTAGATATTAAAAATGTTAATTCTTCGTTTTGAGGGTAAAGATTGAAGGTATATATCTTTGGAAGAAAATAAATAAGCTGTACTTATAATTAACCATGACTGGATAACACAATTTGTTTTTCTTATATTTTGTAATGCATGATAGATATGGAGCTAGACACACATAAATCCTATGATATTTCCATAGCCTAGTCCGCATAGAGGCGACTCGTTTAGTATAGTGGACAACAATAGCATTAATACGTTTTTTCATAAAAAAATGATCGACACCGCACACCATTCGTATCATTACTTAATTATTGTTTTACTCTTTCCGATGGCTTACAGCGCAAATAAACAGCTTCGTTTCAATTTGCCACGGAGCGATACGATCGACGTGCAGTGTCGATCAGTTTTTATGACGAAACAATTTAATATACTGCAGTTGTCAACTCGCCTCAGTGCGGACTAGATTAAAGTATGAGAGATTATTTTTGGATGCTTAAAGGTTATGTCTCCGATTACTCTGCAATCTGCATTACCGTCTGATTGTGTTTGCTATAAATTTAATCATCTTTTTCAATACATTTTAACCATAGTAATGCATACATATCATTACTAGATAAGGAAAAAGTAAGCTACAAGTGTATAATACTATTATGTAGTGTATATATAATATGTATGTGACGCATGATAATTGTAATAGGTGAAATTCACCTACACTAGATAATTAGTTTTTGTTGTAAAATTAGAAATGATTTCGTAATTTGTCAATGTCATATATATGCACAAGTCAAATCATCAAACTTCTTAATTTGTTTTAGCCAGTGAATCACACATAGTAATTATCGTATGCTATGTTAACAAGCATGATCACTTTTGACCGCTGTTATGTCTTATCAATATATCACATATATTTAAGATAATATCAGTTAAAACGACGTGCATGAAATTTTATATTGAATTAAAAATGTAATTTGAAATTATTGCTGTGTGGCGATAATTTTTTTCAAGATTACGAGAAAATATACATGTATAATTTCATACAAATACTAAATTGGCATGGTAATTAATACTCCCCGATAGCGTAGTTGGAAGCCTGCGCGCCTACCAATTCGGGAAATGTGGGCTCGAATCCTCAACTGTTGGATTTTTAAAATCCGAAAAAGCAGGATTGAATGCCCACTGGATTGAGTAACTGTCTGAGAAACAATTCTCGTGAAAAATAATCTGTCAAGACGTCTTCACATTGCGGAGATCCATGTACTTCACTTTCGGAGTGGATATCTTCACCCTCTGTAGATAAATATGCTCCACGTTGGGAGCGAACACGGTATATTTATATAAAAATAATAATAATACTTCATACAATTAAAGACTGGTTGAGAATGGGATGTCTGGATGGATATAAGGGTGGAATAATGGGTTGAGAAATAGACTGACAGCCAATTCTCGTGTAAAAATCTGTCAATTGTAAAAAAAAATGTACTTACTCCATTTCTGAAGTAAACATCTTTATACTGTCTAGATCTATATATTCTATGTGGAGCAGACATGGCAAAAAATATCAATTCGTGGATCCTTATTATCTGCAAAAAAATAGTCTACGTACATAAATATTCCAAAAGATTCCAACTGATCAAATCCAGGTAGGGCAATAACTATCCAAATGTAAATTCACAACTATCACACCGTTGTGATAAATAATTAATTTGTTTCACACGTCTACAGTCAATATTAAAACTTTTCCAGCCATTGCAAAAATATTGCCCAGAATTTATAGCCAAATACCGATAGGAAATAGACAATATGATAACAATTAGCAAGTTTATATCTCGAGATTGAAAATAATAGAAATTTTGAACCGATTAATGTATTTTAACCCAAATTTCAGAACACTAACGAAATAATAATTTGAAATATGCCTGATTATAAAACAAAACAAAATAATCAACGATTTTTTCAAAATTAAAAAAAAAATTTGAAATGATTGAAATCTAATGAAAAGATACCAAATATAAAATTGTTTTATCATTAATTCATAGTTAAAGTGTATAACAAACCGCTTATTGTTAAAATTTGAAGTAAATATTGATTTTAGTATTTATTTTATATGTAATAAGTCAAAGTTGAGCGTGAATTTGGCGTCTGTGGTTGGTAACGCATGGAGAAAAATACGCCACTTTGCCCTAAGCGGTCGGTAAAGTGTTAAAATAATTAATCGTTTAAACAACAGAAATGTTTTGTATTTGTATCTTGTATGAATTAAACATCCATTCCTGTCGTAATCCTAGGTTGCACAAAGCATTCTCAGGTGTTATGGGACTTCAACTTGCAACATCTGACTTTACTTTTGGCCACCGGAGGTGTTGGGATATATAATTATTAAAGTGTAATAATTAGTTTACGTAACATTCAGAAATTCAATGACCCGGTGTGTTTATATGATTACCTTATCAATTATTATCAACAATAATGAATTCGCTTTTCACGGTAAATTAAACGAACAACGATAAACCTCTTATTGCTTATAATTACCGCCGTTGATAGATAACATAAAAAGAATTGAAATGAAAACCTTGACCGAATAAATATTTAATATTCTATAATGAATGAATTGAATCATTACTCAGTAAATACACCTGTACATTTATTTTTTAATTTTTGTAAACAGAAATAATCACTATGAAGGCCTTTGCATGGTTTCTAAAAAATTGAAAATATAAACGGCTGTGTATTGACGATTTTTAATGTTTTTTTTAGAATATTTGAAAACAGTTTCTTAGATCGAATATTGGAGTAACTCAGAAATTAATGAATAGATTCAGAAGCTTACTGATAACTTCAAAAGTAATGCCGCGATATTTGAACTCACTATATGTGAGTGCTGGTATTGATCCACTGGTACGCGAAGCGGGGAAAAAAAACGGAAAGTGATTAAAAAAACACATTTTACAAAAATCTCTCTATCTTCTAAAATATCGGTTATTTTCTAATAAAATTTTGAATTCACTCTGACCACACATATTTCTGCAGTTACGTGTTCAATTTTTTTTTTAATCTAATTAGTTTTTATAAAAAAATATTATTTTCACTATATAAACATAAATTATAATTAAAACCATTGTTCTAATATTTAAATAAGGTATGTGAACACTCACCTCTGTGAAGGGTATCACAAAAAAGGAAAATATTCATTTTAATACCTTTCTTCGATCTCAATAGTGAGATCCACTTATATAATGATTTATTGCGGCTCGCATACCGCGCTTCGCGACACACTTTAAATGCATCCGCTCGCCTGTACATTGAATATAAAGCATAATAAAATAACAGATAAATTTTTAACATGTTCGTTATAAATCCATCGTCATATAAAATAGATTAGGATACATACGAAAACAAACGACCAAACTCTTAAAGAAATCATTTTGTTTGCTAATAAATGTCGCCTTTTCACTTCAGACATGAAAAAATACTCAAGTGTAAGGAGAAGACAAATATAATTTTAGCTTTATCGTCACTTAAATGGATACAGTTTGCTATCTCATTGATGTTTATCGCTGAAAACTATAGAATTTATCAACTCATATTACTGATAAGCATTGAGCACGAAAATGTCTATGTATATAAAATATATTGATGATAATTATTACTTAATGAATGTATGTGCAGTTTGAATCTTTTTGTAAAGGATTATATTCTTACTTTTGAATTGGAACCAGCGCAAAAGTTAAAATACCCTTCCCGCAGTTAAGCGACAGTCTATCGAACGGGTAAAATACCCTTCCCGCAGAAGAAGAGTTAAAACTAACTGATACATATGTTACGGATAGCTCAACTTAATTTGTATCTTCTTCAGGCTTAAACATCCCGAAAAACAGCTGACAAAAAATTCTTTGGTCCTTGTGTATTTCCTGTTTTAACAATTTCGTCCAAATAAAAAATAAATAAGTAAAATAATTGACAAAGATGAATTGATAGCAATGAAAGTTTCGGGTATGTTTCAAATTAGTATTGAATGTCCGTCCAGGGGCAGATAGGTTAACGTGCTTGGGATACAAAGGTTACGGGCTTAATTCCCACACAGGTTAAGCAAATGTATCACAACCAATTCCAGTGAATAAATCTGTCAAGATATGTCTTGACATTGCTTAGATTTGTATAATTCTCTATTTCTCCGGTGGAGATCTTCACACTATGTAGACCCATGTTCTCTACCTTTGAAGTCGATATGATAAAAAATATATACATTATATCATTGCATCCATACCACACTATCAAATCTCATCATTTGTTCTCTTGAAAATTTCATAAAACTGATATTCACAGCAATATCCTGGATGCATTGGAACTTTCTATTAGGTGCAGATGAAGTCAGAGAGTTTACGGATTATATGGGTCGCAGAAATTCTGCAAATTCTCACTGAGTTTCCAGATTATGTGGCAATTATTTTAATCACAGAGAGATAGTGTTATGATAAATAGAATAAAAAAATATTTTATTAAATTGAATGTTGCTAAAGAATCAATTCGACTTTATTATTGTTCTAAAATACTTACGTTGTCCTTTTGATCGTCCAACAGTTAACTTCTCGGTATGGTAATAGAGAAAATAGCGTACTGTCGCTCATCAGCTTGTGTTAGGAATGATGGGTCTTCGTAATTCGGATATTATTTCATCTTGATTGATTGACATGAACTTACCTGTCAACCCAAAATGGATTCTTCGCTTGAACAGAAATCAGGAGCGGATTGTGATGTTACCACGGTCACAAGAGTGGTAGATGCATTGAAGGTTTAAAATTGATTTATAATTTAAGAAAAGTGATGTACTATGGAAAATTAAAAAAAAAATCCCACTACAACGTATGATATTCATTGCATTTTATAATTGGCAACTGCTAGTTTTGAGATATTTTAGGAAATATAGGATTGGATACATACTAGTTTTTCAATGTGCTACAAAGAGTATGTTTACTGACTGATTTTTTGCATATATCGGCTGTGAAAAGGAATAATGACGTAACCCTCAGTCTTTCAAAAGATTTTTGTCAATAATTACAATTTTTACAACTTAATACAAATTCTATCAAAAGAATTTAAAATGCAAATGCCAAATTAGTACCTAAATTCAGCTTTTAAATCAGAAAAAAGGATGGCATCTCAAATTTTCTTTTCGTTATATCTTAAATTAATATTTTATTCGACAAATAAAACACCAGTTATAGTCTTTGTGCATTATAAGGCTGTGTCTATTTGATATTTTCACTTTGGCCCAATATCATTAAATGTACGTTTTTGTGCCTCCTGTAAATTTTTCTCTGCGTGGGCTACGTATTTTTCTCTCTCCGCAGTCGGTATAAATAATTACTTCTACCCAGTGTAATTTTTATGTCTTTTGTACATAAACTATATGCAGAAATGTGCAGACGAATGTAACAATTAGTATGTTTTTATTGTCGTAATTATTGAAATATTTAAAACTCATTATAACATTATTCTTAATGCAATTAATTTTTAGATCACTACATTTATAATAAAAATGTTATAGGAGACCCACTTTTGAAAATAATTCAAGGGTAAGTCAATAAAGTATTACCCTAAAGCTATGGCACTTGCATTAAACTACACACAGGCTATTTTTAATGTTAAATACATGGTTAGCCTTTAAAATGTTTAAAAGTAACCGTGCCTAAAACCGAAGCTTATACAATAATAATTAGGTATATTACATGCAAATATAATCAAAAGATAAAAAACATTTTTAATTGATATTTTAGCTTGAACTCAAACTGTTAGATAGTATATCAAGTCAAATATATATAATGATCAGTATGCATAGTGACTTAATGGTAAACGTACGGGATAAGGTTTTCGAGGTTGTGAGTTCGAACTCAGCAGCTGCAAGGTTTTTGAAATTGCAAGACTACATGACCAGTAGATTAAGCGATTTGATGACAACCAGATTCCGTGCGAAATCTATCGAGATACGTCTTCACTTTGTGAATATTATCGTTTATCATTGATAATATTGCAGAAACACGTAACTCCATTTGTTGGTTTAAGCTACAAACAAATGTGTTTATAAAACGTTTTAAAATTATATTTTAATGCAAATATATGCAAATAATACAAGAGATTGCATACAAATAAAACTATACTTTACAAAGTGACTTAAACCAAAAAAATCAAGTTACGTATTTCTGTAATATTGGCGACGATATGCTTCATTTTCTGAAGCGGATATCTTCATATTGCGCATATCTACACGCTCCACCTACGGAGCGGATATTCTTAAAAGCAACGAAAATAGCGCCAGCATATTTTTATATGACATATAATTAATTTATCAACGGTAATTTAGATTTTAAATGCAGATTTTTTTTTATACCACGCTAACTCCCAAAGTGGAGCATATGTATCTACACATTGTGAAGATATTCTCTACGAAAGAGGAGTATATGGATCTCCGCAATGCGACGACGTCTTTCAGTAGTTGCCACAAAAAAACGTTAAGCACCAAATTTCCTTAGTCCACCACTGCCTATAATTATTACTCTAAAGAAACCGTTCCAAGGTCTAATGGTGATTTGATCATTAATCTTCCAAAAATCAACGTAACATATTTTAGAAATCATCACTAATCCTTTATATGAAATAATAATGTATTTAATCGATCGTACCTAAAGGTAAAAATTAAGAGAAATTTCGAAATCGTGTCGTTTATATTCTCTATCTCCCAAAAACTCCTATAAATATTGTACCTCTAGTGCTCTCTCCCATATTAACGATACGAACGGCTAACGATACTCATTTATCTGTAATAATGATATAAGGAGTTATCATTTATACAGTCTTACTTTTGTAAATGCCAAATTCTAAATTATTATACAATAACCATCATACAACATGTAAAAATGATTTGACAAATACATCACATTGTTCAGTAATACTGATTCCCAAAGCAACCGTACTCTTGAGAACAGATGCTTGCATTGGATTCTGGGGTTACGGTGCTATGACTTGGTGATGCCATGCAGCCACTAATCACTAACAAAATGAAACCGCGACGCCGGACCTGGCTTAGCCATGTATTGCAGATGCCTCAAGAGAGTCTTAACCTGACCTGCCTCTTCTTTAAGCCGATCAATTTTCGGCGTTTTGGAAGGTCTCTAAATACTATCTATAATTATATTATAATGTATTAGGCGGTGTGCAGAATGCAGGTATGACCTGGGAGTGCGCAAGAATACTAGCGGGTAACAGGGGTTCTTGGAAAAGTGGACATCTGGTATCCATATGACCCACTTAAGGAGCGGTTTTGGAAGAAGAAGATACCGTTGTAATCTAAAACTTGTTGATTTATTGTTTTACATAAATCAACAAACAACTAACATAAATCCCGTAGCTTGGGATGATAAGACGTTTCAAAGATAATCAATTAGTGATACTCCATATTTTGATTCAAGGTGCAAAAAAAAGTTTAAATTCAAAAGCAACTGTGAAGCAAAGACAATATTTGATTGTTGAATTTGAAGATTTTCAAGATCTATATCCGATTGTCTATATGCATAGACAATGCCAGAAAATCATGGATATAAAAGCTCTTTTCCCTGGTCATAAATTTGAGAGGCCATCCTTTTTTCAAGCAACGCTAAATTTAGACAATAATTCGGCATTTACAGCTTACATCATTTTAATATTCGTGTATTAAGTGGTATGCATTGTAATTATTGAATAAAAACTATTTTTTTTTAAAATTGAGGGTTACATTCTTTTTCCTTTCCTCGATCGTTATATGATTGTAATATTTTAATGGTTTTAGTATAAATTGAAATTGATGAAATTGTTTAGTTACGTGTTTACCGTCGGCCTGAAATTAAAATAATGTGACCTCAAAATGAGTGTCGCAAAATTACGTGAATCTTGCCACTAATAAAATAATATGTGCGTTTTCATAAAGGTTAATCACTCTTTGAAATACGTGCCAAGTTTCGTATATATTATACACCTCATTAAAGTTATGGAAATGCGCGATTTAGCGACACTGACAAATATTATATTATGCAACACTGGACTAATGTTTATGGACCATTAGACATATCGATTGTGGAAAGGAAAAATAATGCAACCCACACAGAACTAATTTTACAGGAGGCGCAAAAACATCTACTTAATATTTTTGGGCTAAAGCCGCAATATAAGAGAGACACAACCTTAAATTGCACGAATACTAAAACTGCTGTTTTATTTGCATAGTCTGATATTAACATAATAATTTGTTGAAGAAAAATCAATGAATTTGATGTGGTGGAAGTCTTTTTTCCTGGTCGAAAATTTGACAAGCCAAACTTAAAATCTAAATGACACTAATTTGGAATTTGCAGCTTACGTTCTTTTGATAGAACGTGTATTATGTTGGATGCAGCATGATTATCAACAAAAAAGCTATTTTGAAAAAATTGAGAGTTACATCTTTTTTCTTTTCCACAGTCGATATGATTATCCATTTTTAAGATACCGCTTCTTAATGTATAATACTTCTATTGGACTCGCCGTACAACTTTAAATGTTAAAAACAATCTTGATGTAAATGATTTACATACACAAAAAGTTATTACAAAAAAGTAGGCCGCGAGAAGACGAAATCTGTCATTTTTTATTATATTTAATAATCTAATAATGTTTTTAAAAGCAGTGTATGTTATGTTTTAGTATTGTAACATTGAATCTTTATAATCGTCCTAGGGACATACATTTACTTTACTGTGTATAATGTAGCCTTTTTGTTCTGTTTAGCCAAAAAGGCATTAACCCTCACAGAACAAAAATGCCATTAATGAGGTTTGATTCTTTTTTCCTAAACGCAAATTCGTTCTCCTTTTTTCAAAATCTATGGCTGAATTTTGATAATAAATCAGCATTTATGGCTAGGTCCCTGCTTACGCTGTAGTTGTGTAAATTGTGATTCTCAAATAAAATCACTTTTCAAAAATCTGATGGTTAATGTCTTTTTTCTAAACAGGGTCGATATTGAGAAACAATAGATAAGTTCCACAGATCAAGGATACAAAAAGAAGAAATGTAAAAAAAATTCTACCCAATCCCATGTCATTATTTTCCAAATTTGTTTATTTACAATCACAGCTGCATTGTCTAGTCACTAATTTCATCATAATATGTAAATCATTGAAGAATTACTTCATTTGACTTGAATCTTCTGACAGTAGACTTCATATAAAATAATGGTATTAATAATACATTTATAATAGTGATTGTTAAGTGATTTCCGAGATTGTGCACTGCTTGATTGCTTATTATATCATATATACATAAGCAGTTTGACTGCGGGGCATATGGGCGTGGGTGACGTACGTGTAGTTTCGCATCTTCTGTTGCAAACACTCGAACGGCGTCGCAATACATTATCGAAGATCTACCATGGATTTTACACGAAAAATGCATAATATTATGGGCATATATCTAGAACGACTTCCTTTCTGATTTACGACATCAACACCTGTTGGTCATCTTATATAACGTTGATTATAATATCTCGTATATGTACAGACGAAATTTCCACAATATGACGACTCCCAAAAGACGTGATCGATGTCCTTCAATTCCCCACGTAAACAAAGCATTTATGTCCAGCCTGATCCCAAGGTTTAACACGGTTTTCGTGGAGTAAACAAAAGCTTCGTTCTACTAACTGCAATTTTGAAATATCTTAAAAATATACATAAAGTACCAAGTAAAAAAAGTAAGGTATATTATATTCTGAGCACGCTACAATCAATTTAATTCAAATGTACCATTATTATAATACATTTAACTATTTAATCATAGCAATGCATTTGAGTAACATAAAATTTTAATTGAATGTTGCATTATACAATTCTCATCAACAAATTTGGCGGATTTCCCATACGACTTTTTACCAGACATTAAATTCAGGGTTGTCAATTTTCTAGGTGTTATATTTAGTTTACCGGTACAGATGCTGGATAATAGTATAGTGAGTGTATAAATAATACGATAAAAAAATTATTAGCCAGTTGATATGTGTACTATTATAGCATGCATATTTTAAAAATAAATAACCGTAATCATTTCACACAGTCATACATTTCAATAATTCAAAACAAATTTATTGATTGATATGGTTATTGATACGATCAGCTGGAGTATATTTTTATCAATTTCCCTAGCCAGTTCATTCTATTTTTTTATCAAAACAAATATTAACCGCGTAATTTTAGATAAAGATAGATTGTCTTGAAACTATAAACAAATTATACCATGTACCTATATGGTTCATTATACATTCTGATCATTTATGAAGTAACTTAACGGTGATATTTAATCATCGTCATCGTCAAATTCAACAGTTTCGTTTGTAAATATCTATATTAGCTATTCCTTACTTACACATAGTTTGGTTTGAAGATTTAATTTTAAACTCTTCCAATAAATAAAATTCAAGTATCCCGGGTTAATTTTCATATGGCAACCCTAATTACTACAGATCATATTGCAAACTTATGTTCTAATAAATTCAAGATACATTATAATTATTGTGATGCATTTCTCACGCAATTGAGATGAAAACTTTCAAATAAATTTCGTATTATTTTGATCTGTGAGAATGACTTGTCTGTTGCGCTTTTTGACTTGCATCAATTTCTAACACGGAAATAATTCTGAATCAAACTTATATCAGAGAAAAAATTCTAACTTGTAAAACATATTTTTGGAAGCTTTACTCTATCAGACATAGTGCCACGTATGTAACCATCCCTTATACGAGTCTGGATTCACCATCTCCGGAGAGATACATACAGTTTGTAGCATTTTCCGCAACGAATAGTTCTTTTAGTGTGACTTATGATTTGTGTATCTGAAAGAAGATACATTGGTGATGATGTGTTATTTTCAAGGGTGTAAGCAGTGATAAAACATCTTTATGTGCATATATACCACAATGGTAAAAAGTATAGAATAAAAAAGTTATTTTGAAGACTCTAGCATCAAAATACACCATGTTATAATACATATCACAGCATTTTGGCGATGATAATAATATTGAAATCAAAAACAACTTGTAATATTCGACTATAAAACAGTTAATTATTCAAAATGGTGGATGCTAAATTCCTTCGTAATCATAAATAAATATCATGTGATGTTTTCGCGATCAGAAAACAACGATTTTTACCACCTACCACTTAATACTTTTTTCACTCAAATGACTTCTAAGTATATAAAAACGAATAAAAAAACCTAAAAAAACCCAGAGCAAATCTTCTTAATGGTACAAAATAACATAAGTGGATCACGAATTCTGTGACGTAAGATTTTTTTATCTGTATAATTTAATAAATTAATTTACAAGGAATAATTCGAACCGTTGACGTTAGATAATAAATCATATTTTTTCTAGTTCTTGCGTCGTCAGTGCAATGGTATATTTAAAAAATATGCTTTAAACGTTTCAAGTTTTTAATTATCGATTTCGGAATTTCCTTAACATATAAGTGGTGCATACAAATTTTTCCAGCGTGTCCCACTGCTAATGAAAATAATTAGAGATACACTTGTCATACAATATAATACAAACGGTTTACATATCGTCGCTGCATGCCACTTACCTCTAATGTGCCAGAACAAAGTTTATGAGATGAGGACAAAAACTGGTTGTTTTTTTAATCTAGTAAATAATTATTCAATGAATAATAACGCAGCTTAGTAGAAAAATATTATTAACACTATTTAAATCGCAGGAATTCTCTAAAAGCTGAATATTTTTACATTGGAGGTATATTTCATACAGTTTTATCAAATGACAAATTTCAATCATAACGAGATAGCCTGTAAGACACTTTTGTTAACGGTAGACAAAAATCAAAGAATTTTTTGGTATCAAAAATTCATTTTCGTAAAGTTGGCACATCCGATTTAAGTAGCATGCAGAGATAATATTGAAGTTTTGGTACTCTTTATATAGGCCATGTTCGCTATTTCCTTATCAGTGATGCAAAACACAGTTAGACATAATATGTAATTAAAAAATATTAGCTAGCTAGCTATTAAAAAAACTGTGAAATCTAGTCATGTATATTTGATTTTTTAAATCTACAGCTGCTGGATTTGAACCTGTGACATCCAGAGCCAAAATGAGGAAGCTAACTAGTCAACTGCAAGACGAGATTAAATATATGTTCAATTTAATCAATAAAAAAATTACAAATTGTCTCTTTAAACATGGATGATGATATATAATATTTGACTGAATCAAGTCGGTATATTCTGGAAAGCAACGCATTAAAAAATAATCAATATGGACGAAGTTACGTAAGTATTGTGTGGTTGTTGCTTATTTAAGGATAAAGGTGATCCTGCATATTTAGTAAAAATAACACGCAGTTTATTATAATACGCAGAATATTAAAAATAAATAATAACAGAGAGTTAACATTCGTAAATATATATTAATAAATTGAATTGTCAATACGAGCATATAGGGAACAAAAATTACTTTGCAACTGACGTGTTATCGCTCATATACACAACAATATATTAAAATATGTACAGGATATATGTAATTATTTTTTTTTATTATTCATTTATTACAAATTACAAGTTTAATACGTTAACAACACGATATACATATAGTTATGAAG
>JAGVSQ010007783.1:0-13578 GCA_022683975.1 Rhyacophila evoluta
AATGGAATTAACTAGCAAAAAAAAAAAAAATCATTAATCTATTGGGTTTAACCTATTTAATTCTAAAAATAAAAATACTTAATCAATTATAAAACAACCTGTTAAAAATATTAACTATAATAAGATAAGTTTAAATCAATCCTAGACAATGCTGGATAATAATGTTCGTAATGAATAAATATGTAAATGAAATAACACAATGTATACTGTATATTGAGGTTTGCTATACTGTGAGAAGAAGAAGAGATAATTCATAGTTTTTTTGGTAAGGTTTACTGAAATAAACAAAGGCCCACCTTTGACAACCTATTTAACCTTTTAATTTAAAATATTTTCTATATAGGTGTCGTAAAAACGAATACATAATGAAGCTATTTTCTAATTAACCTAAATAATGAATATCTTTGCCGATTTCATAAATTTTGTTTTTATTGTGATAAAAGCTACACTGAAGTATTTTTGTAAATAGTTTACTATAAAGAATGAGGTAACTATTAGAAATAGTTTTAAGTAAGACATGTCACCTAAACATTTCATTTAGAAATAACTAGAGCACATGAATTCGTTATATGAAAAATATTTGGGTGAACCACGTAACTAAGTTCTTTATACACAATGTGACCGATAGCCTTCGGTGATAAGTTATTTAAAAAAACACGAACTTCAACTTAAGCTTTTATCTGATTTTTAAACAATGTTGACTATTGGAATTATGTTGAATATTATGTGTTGTTTTTATGCTGACTTTCTTTTATCGAGACATCTACTATATATTCATAGACAAAGTAGAATTTATTATTACAAAAAGCTCTATAAGCTGGAATGATTTTATTTATTATTATTGTTTTATTTTGTTTGCTTTCTGTCTCATCTATATCATTGTCGAGACTTTACATAACACGTTGTATACTACATTACCTACGGTACAAAAGTAAATCTCTTGTGCATTAAAAGAATAGGAAATCTTATAATTGAAATATAAATACGGTTATTTTAGTTAATTTTAGCTAATGAATATACTCCTAGGGAGCTTAAATGTAAGTGCACTCGAATTAGTATCAAATATAACGAAATTAAATCCACCGTAAAATATAGAATTGAATACCCAAAACGATCAACAATTTACTAAGAGATTATTGTTTACATTGTTACGATACCGGATCCGGAAATTTCCGTTTGTTACAGAGTCGCAAAATATTTAATGTTGTGCAACATTTAGTAATTATTTAACAAAACCTTGAATGCTTGAACGAAATTGCTTTAGCAAAGAATCAATTTCTATTTATATGTACTTGTCAAATAAATACCGACATTATCGACCGAGATATATTGACTTAAACAAAAACCGACAACATCTTCCGCTTCCGATATCATCAATATTCTGTGCAGCTTAGTGAATTTTTCAACAGATTTTCTTGAATAATTTTCAAACATAGTTAAAGGTGATTAGACTTACTGCTAAAAAGCAATATCTATGGAAAGTGTGCCAAGTATTCGCAGTTAATAAAAAAGGAGAAATCAGATATGTTTGTGAACTTGCCTCTTCACAAACGTTCTTGCAGGCAAAGATTCCACATTAAAAATAAATATTAACTTTTGTGTGAAAAACAAAAAATTGCAAACATCTTAAAGATTTTTTAAAAATCTTAGCCTGTGTAATATAACCAAACCTAATCTTAACTTGTTTAATATTTGATACTTCCTACACATATTTTACTAGCCTAACCTAACATTAACTTATTTAATATTTGATATTTTCTACACTTATTTTAAAACAAGATTTTTGGTAAGTTAAAAATGCAATAATTTTAGATGTTTGAGGTTTTTATTTTTTATTATTATCAAATCGAATATGGAAAGAAAATAGCTTCAAATACAAAATAGCTTTTTTTTGACGATCACAATCTATACTAAATAATACACGTTCTATCAAAAAAAAATGCTGAATTAATACATGTATTAATTTAGCTTTTAAATTTGAAATGAGGAGAATTTGCGACCAAAAAAATGAACTTCCACAACATCAATTTTGCTGACATTTCGTATTTAACTTATTGTAATAATACCAAGTTGACTCGATAAAACACTAAATTTAGCTACGTGCACTTCAAATTTGTGTCTATTTAATATTTTAAATCGGTCGAAGACCATTAAATACACGTTTTCTGTGCGGCTTGTAAAATTTGGTCAGCGTAGGTTACGTCCTTTTTTCTTTTTCACTGCTGATACATTAAGCCGTTTTTAGAGCACATTTACACTTTTTATATAAAACAAAAAAAGCTCACAGATGATGAATAATGATGTTCTTGTTGTGTATAATATAAATAAAAGATATCAAAATTAATCTTTAGAGATATAAATTTAAATACAAAATAACACACCATTGATCGAATGAACTCTAACTTAACCTTCTAAGTAAATTTGTTACACTAACCGCGTATGAAACAATCCGTGAAACATTTTAACGTAATCAATTTTACAATATCTTCCATCTAGAAAGCTTTCATTATAGGCCGATAATTTAACAAATAATATGCTTTTCGGTTAAAAACATTACTCTTTAGATTATTGTTTTCAGTATTTTCAACACCAAATATTACATAGCTAAATATAAAGTATTTATAAATATAATCGGATACTAAATACTTGTTTCTTTCTGTATTGTCATGAATGAACGTGTCATAATATTTATTAGCAAACATATTTCTTCAGCTGACCTAAGCTAAAAAGATTAACTAATTTCTAAATATAATTCTGGTATTAATATGATGTCACCAAAATTACCTGTGTCGCACAACTAAATAAATAATCGGACGCACAAAATTAAATTTATTTTTCGTTTTTCTTTCGTTGTCACTTTGGGTACCATTATTTACCAAACACTAAAAGGGAAGACAAAGACAGAAAATATAAAACGTATGTAGAGAGAAACAAAAAAAAACGTTTTTCAAGGTCGTGAAATTATTTATTAAAGTCAAAAGATGGATATTTTTTAGAAAGTTATGGATTATTATACTAAAAATATGTTTGTGTTGTTTTTTTATTACGAGCTGATAAGAGTGCATGCATTTTGCAATGAAGTTCACGAGTTCAAATCCTAGCACGTAACCTCCAGCACCCACCGTCTGTTCGTCAGTCTGTTCTCAATACTTATTACACGATTGCTTTGAATCTTTGTCAGGTGCCTTGATTCATAAGCGAAAAGCAACAACGTTAGATTTCACCTATCGAGTAGATAAGATTTAGTCTTTACTATGAAAAATATTGTATGCTTACAATAATATCATCTTGAGTATATTAATATAATATATTATACATATCGACTGTAAAAAAGCAAAAATACGTTATCTACACAGAATAAATTTTACAAAATACATAATAAAAATGTGATAAATAATGATTTCGAGTTAAAATATTATATAAACAAAACGTTGAAGTCCATAAAAACTAAAGCTGCCATTTTATTACTTAAACTGATCTCCGGCAGCGTAGGGACTAGCATGTACGCCTAGCCATCCGAAGAACGCTGTTTCGATTCCAACATCTGCCGGATTTTAATCTTAAGGTCAAATTCAAAAATGCAAGACTAGATACCTATCGGATTAAGCAATTATCTGAGAAACAATTCTGACGATAAATAATCTGTCAAGACGTCTTCACATTACTGAGATCCATATACTCCACTTTCGGAGTGGATATTTTCACAGTGTGTTAGATCCATATGATCCACTTTTTGAACAAACATGATATAAGTAGTAGAAAAAGATTTAATGTAATAAATTATTTAAAATAAACAATAAAATTTATGTGGCCCTGTATTTTTCAAACTTAAAAACCAAGTTTAGATATTTATTCAGCATTTGAAGCTTATGTTTTTTGATAGAAAATATATTAAGTAGGATAGATTGTGATTATTGAAAGGAAACTATTTTAAAAAAACCAAGGGTTACGTTATTTTGACTTTCCAAATTATTAAATGTATAATCAATTTTTACTAACATTTAGGTAAAATGGTTATTCATTTTTATTTCTTAACTCTATAAATTGATGTAACATTTTTGTTGAGATAATAAATCAATAATGAATTACTGGTCATTCAAATATATTTTATATTTCAAAAATATTTTCACAAGTAGTTTGTATAATTTATTAAACTAAATAAATCACTGACACAATGTAAAACCTTGAATATACTGTTTTAAAAAAATGTTTATTAACTCAAATCAATTTATTATTATTTTAAATATACCATTGTCGCAGTGTATTACGACTGAGTGAGAAAAAAAAATCCGCAGTTTGTCCTCAAAAATAGCGTGTTAAAAACACTCGATGCGTTTCACGAGCACGCACCTTCAAAATTATATCGTTAACCCTTCAGTGACCTCGTGGCAATTTTTCCGGTTCATTAAATGTTATTATTCTTTAGACCCCAAGAGAACAATGGGTTATATTACAACTCATACTTTATCATAATACAAAAAGCCATTTTCGTTAGAGGTGAATAATGTTTTGGGGCTGTTAACCCCTAGATAATAATATTATGCTAGTATATTTGTTTTCCCGGTAGCGTAGTTGGTAGCGTGCGTGCCTAGCAATACGGAGAATGCTGGTTTGATTCCTCATCTGTTGGATTTTAAAAATTCCAAAATGCATGACTGGGTCGAATAATTGTTTGACAAACAATTCTCGTGAAAAATAATTTGTCAATACGTTTTTCCATTGCGAAGATCCATATGTTCCTCTTTTGGAGTGGATATCTTCATAATCTATAGATCTATATGCTCTACGTTGGGAGCAAACATGGTGTAAAACAAGTATTTGATATATCTATATATTTTCCAAGTTTTCTCTATCAGAAAATTATGTGGATCTCAACATTGTTAAAATTATCATTCCAGAAATAGACTGTAGTGGAACCTCGCTTAACGAACAAAATAAATTGTAAAAAAAATTAGCAGCTTAGCAAGTGTGTTTTTGGATAATGAGTGATGAGAGAAACCAAATCATAATCATTTGCACATACTCAGTTGATGCCACTCAGATAATTATACTCACAAAGTTTTTAACCACACTTTTCACACAAGCATGCAGTCAGATGTGGATAATAATGATATTGATGAAGTTGCAGAAAAGCACAGTCAAGAGCTAACTTCTGGAAAGCTAAATTTTGTTTCACAGCAAGAAGCTTTCGAGGACAGTTTTTCAAGAGAAGTGAGGATAAAAGCAGAGCTTATACTTTCTGGCACAGTAAGAGAAATACTAAAAGCATGGGAAACTTTCAGATTGTAAATTGAAAAGCATTAAATTTATAAAACAGTGGGCTTAAAGCTTTAAATGTATTTAATGATAACGCTGTGTCAGCAAACAAAATATGTCTTTAAACAGCTTTCTAGAAAAAAAAATCAACATCATAAACAATAATGATGTATGGTTTTGTTTCAATAAACGTTACACTTTTTTATTAGTTGGAATTCATTATCGTATTTGAAATTGATTAATATGGAAACAAATGTTTTTTGATAAACGAGTGTTTTGCATTACGAGTAAGGTTCTGGAAAGAATTATGCTCGCTTTAGGTTCTATTGTATATGAATCTTCATATAATACAGATTTTGTTGTATAAGATAAATACAATTATCTTGAAGAGATTATACAATAGTATAAGTGGGTAATAATATCCATCGAAAGGTAAACTTGATCAGTAGCGGGGAACTAGTAATTATGTTCGTTCAATAAAATCATCGTTCAGCTTACTCAGTTCAATGATTGAAAGAAAATATAATAAAATAAGTACAAGAAATAAACAAAAAAAAACGAAAACGCATAGACGACATTCCAGGTCGGATATCATTCATACACATGTTATTGTATCTAGCCGCTTAGAATCCTCAATCTATTCTTCTTTGAAACGTGATGGAATTATTCAAATGAGTGATCGAAGCTTCTCAATGCAAATGAAAACATCATTTAATACACACACGCTGGTCCTAAATTGTATACAAAATAATTTATTTTTGTTGGTTCAGTATTCTTTTTGAAATTTGTAATGGCATCATCGAAACTATGCAGGTTTTTATAAGGAATCAATAGAATGTGAAGACATTGCAATCAGTTTATTTGGGGAAATGAAATAAAATATAAGTACTAGATACTAATTATCCATCACAGCGTAACAATTGTTAATGTATAAGTAGGTAAAAATTAAAATAAAATATGCATTAATTAACATCACTCACATCTCTTCAAAGAAACGAATCCTTTATAGGTGTTAAAGGGCAACGTTGAATTCGCTCATTAATCCAACGAAAATGCTCAAGAGCTTTCGTACGAAAATTTCGTAAAAAAACATCGCTTGACCGCGCAGGCTGTGAAAGTTGATTGCGTAAATTGGCACATGTAACACTTAAATTAGCCACAAGGTACAGCAATATATTATAATGCTGTCAACTGCCCACATAACTCACGCAGCCCTGTCACTAATTCTGACGCATAATGGATTATACACACAAATTGAAAAACATACTTGTAATACCTTTCTATATTTCTTTGACAATATATAATGTAGAATCCTTATTTTAAAAGCCTTTATAACGTAAATTTTAATAAACTTGTAAAAATATGCACACACAACTACAGTAGTGTTAAGAAATCAGAAGTACTGTGGTTAAAAACAATCTTGATAATATCTATGAAAAAGCAATTTTTATAGGAGGAATAAAAAAATGATGCAGCTTTTAAAGTTTAAGAGTGTTTAAGTTAAGTGACAATTTTTTTTCACTAAAGTCGTTTGCCAGAGAATTGCTCAACCCAATGAAAATCCAGTCCTTCATTTTTAGACTTTTAAAATCAGGCAGATGAGGAATCGAACCTGCATTCCCCGGATTGCTAGTTGCCTACGCTACCAACTACGCTAACCGGGGAGACGATAAAAAAAAATCTGTCAAGACGTCTTCACGCTGTAGAGATCCATATACTCCACTCGGAGTGGATATATTCACACTGTAGATCAATATGCTACACTTTAGGAGAAAATATGGTGTATAAAAAATGTAAATTTTGACACATTATATATTTTGGAGCAGATATAATTAACTCAAGCGTAGGTTGTCGCTTATTTCTTGGATCGGCTTTACTATCAAAACTTTGTGTGTTAAATTCCATAGTAAATTAGGTTATAAAACCTCATACGCCATAAACTAATTATTTATATTGCGAATTACTCCCCATAGGCAATGTTATTAGCCGTAAAAACTTTTGTAATGGGTGTAGAAAAAAAAATAAAACACCACACTCCCGAAGCAAGAACCTCTGCTCAATTTCGAACACGCTTTCAGGTAAAATGGCTCATATAAAATAACCTATCCACTTAATATCAAACGTCTATACAAAACAAGAATATTATATTTAAATTGATATTATTTAAATGTAATAATATACTAATTTATGAAAAATATTCAATAAAATGATATCAAGGCGATTATAATATATAGAAATATTATAGAAAATCCGGTTATAATATAATATAAAAAGCGATCGATAGCATTAATAAATATTTATAATTATAATTAAGTATGATATGGATTATTTAACTGTTATAAGATAAAGTTCTTCAAAGTGCTAATAAATACCTGGATACAAAATAAATGCTTCGAAGACTGGATTAAAATGAACATTGTCATATTAGAGAACTCCGTCGGGGATATACAGGAAATAGTCGACAGGCTACACACAAATAATCTCTCGCTTAAAAATGAATGCAAAAAACATGAAAGTCATGTGCAACCATGGCTGTTCAGATCCTGATTCTCACATCATCGATAGCAGAGAATTGTTGAATGAGAAAGTGTTGAAAGTTTTAGATACCTGGGTGTGTACATTATGAGCGATGGTACGTCGCAAAGTAAGCTGGCTATTTGAATAAAAATAACTAGAGCGACCTTAAATTCAATGTAAATTAACAATCGTTACAAGATGTATAAGGTAAAAATTAAATGCCGTCTGTCAATACTGTTCTATGGTTGCAAAACGTGGCACCCAACAAAGGCCCAAAACAATCCTATTCTATTCTTTGAGAACAGATGCCTGCGACGTATTTTAAGGGTACGGTGGTATGATCCGAAACAAAAAGATAATAGAACTAATCACTGAATTAATTCACTAAGTCACTGACAAAGTAAAGCTCCAACGCTTGACCTGGCTTGGCTTCATACTGCAGATGCCTGATAATAGTTTTCATCTGAACTGCGTATTCTTTAAGCCAACCGATTTTTGCCATCCTGGAAACCCGCTAAATATTTGCATATATTCGGCGGAGCTACGGGATGCAAGTATAACCTGGGAAGGCACAAAAACTCGTGGACAGAAATTCTAGCAAGCAGCATGTTATGTCCATATACTCCACTTAGGGAGCGGAAGAAGAAGATTAAATAATAATAAATTGACATATTTTATAGTATAAGTTGAGTTTTGATTACCTTTTTCAAACCACAATTATATTTATATATATAATTGTTTTTCTTGTCGTATTCTTGGATGAACGAGGCGTATATATTAATATTAACACATCAACATATTTAAATATAAATTACACTACGATTAATACTAATACAACAAAGCCAATCATTAATTTATTAATGTATTTTAAAACATATTTATTTTGTTGCATTCAATTAAATGTATTTTTGTAATTAAAGGAATGTATTTTTTCTAAAAAACTATTTTTTTTGCTTTCGTTCAGAAGGCTATATGCATTAAAAAGTGATTGTATTTTCGTTTATTTAAATATATAAATGTATCGCAATGAAAGAAAAAACATTTTTTTTTTATTCTAATGTAAACACAATAAACGTTGTATTATTATTGACATTACAAATGATCTATAATTACACTGAAACATAATACGTCCTGATAGCAATAAACATTTTTTTCAACCCTATAATTATCAAAATATATTGTATTTGATGATAACACTGGAGTAGCTCTTTAAATGCTATGTAATCACGCAAATCGTGACGAAAAAGTGTAAAAACTTCGATAACAATATTTTAACCTAAGTATAAATAATATTTATTCATTAACGCGATTTAAATGTAAACTAAACAAAAAATATTTTTAGGGTATAAACTATATTCATAAATATAATCTTATTGCATTGTAATTCTTATAATGTGTTAGTTAAGTTTTGTATCATTCATATTAAAGAAAAAATACAAACTTTAATTGGCAAACAACTTCGTTTTAATATTTAAAATAACAACATTGTAAGAATTAATTAAAGCCACTATTTGTTAAAGTATTTTCAATGTGACTTATGGGGAATTTAATACTAATAATAATAAACAGTAATATGTCTGAAAATTATTGTTATTTTTGTCATTATATTATATTATAGATGTATATTATTTTGAGAACAATATTGAAAATTTATATTAAGCTTTTTTAAACATTAAGTTTTCGTTTAATATGAATTTAAAAATAGATATTTGTTAAATTTATGTTTCATTATACTAACAAAAATATTCTGGACTATTTAGTTTTTTTATGTGTATTAAGTATTTGACAAAGTAGAATTTTTTAAAATTCTTATTATCAATGTGACTGTATATTGCATATTAATTCTAACAACTAGCTTGGTATGCTATACAATTTATCAATTGCGATCACGTGTTATTCGTCAGTCAAGTATATTTAAGAAATTTAAGAATCAAAATATTTCTATAAGTTAATACAAAACAATCAAATTACCAACGTTTAACCGAAAATAATATAATAAATCCGACTAATATTATAAATATTATGATAAATCGCTCATCAAAAACAATTCCCCGTAGCCATACACGAAAATACAACAGATGAAAAGATCTCTATATAGTCAACATCGTTAAATCAAATACCATATCTTTTTAATATCAACATTAAAATGTTAGTGATTAAAGAGAGTTTTTTCATCTTCTGTAAAATTGTGTCGTATGTTATACGATGTATTACATTTATTAAAAGCGATATATTTTATTTGAAACATAAATTGTATCATATATTTATTTCTAATGTATATTTGATGGCTTGAAAATGTTTATATTTTGAATATATTTTTAAGCTATGTTGCTAGTTAAATTTGCATGTTTTACAAAGGATATAACTATGGTATTAAAGTATTAAATGTATCAATTTATTATTAAAAACTTTTGTAAATTATAAAATGAAATAAATACTATTTATATTATATATTTCATGTAAATAGCTGTGTATTAATGAGGTTATCTTATCAATTAACTTTAATAAATGTGTATAGAATAGTTTTTTAGATAAAATACATTCCTTTTAAATCTTTCAAAATTGTTAGTATTTAATATTATCATATTTCGTTACAACGGTAAAGCTAGAAGAACCTACCTGAGGGTAATTTTAATGGGGCTGTCTGTCAATCTCACTGGGGTAGGTCGGCCGCTTTTGGGATTAACAGAAAAACCTTCCCTTATTTCTAAGCTTCTCGGAAAATACAACCTTAATACTTCCACTACTGAGTACATTCACGACGGCTTATATATTGTTAGTATTTTCCTTTTCAGTATTTTTCAAAAAAAGCACACTTGGTTTGTTTTGACAGTTCAAAATTTGATGCCGGTATATATCACACAGGGGCGTTAATTCACTCAGGAAATGCTTGATTTATCAAACTTTTCTCACAAAATATTCCACATTAACGTAAAATTTATGTTAATTTAAGCACTCAAATAAATATTTGAGGATTTTAAACGAGCTGTAAGTATTTAATTTGAAACGTAAACGATTAATTTTGGTGTCAATTTAATGTTTTTATTTACGGTTTAAATAAATATTTTTAATTATTAATTAAAGTGGAAATAAAATTTGTTTTTTTATTGTTATATAAGTGATGTTACACTCGAGATAACTGCGAGATAAGAATGACGGAAACGGTGGGGGTTTTAAAATAAACACTGTGGATTTGACGGGGTTATTTTTACAGTGTTGGCCTTTCGATTGGACGGGGTGAAAGGAGGCTTCTAAGGGCGTGCTACCGGCTGTAACACAGGCGCCCCATTGAGAGAGCGCCGTCGCAAACTACCCCGAAGAAGACTTTACCCCTCCGTCGCCGTTCCCTTCGCTCTTCTAACCCCTATCCCCTCCAGCGCAGTATTATAATCGATAACATTAATGATTCTCATTCGCATATCGCGAGCAATGATTTGTTCGTTTTTTTATCGACAAATGAATCAATCGAAATATTACTGCATAGTGCATTCATTAATTATGAAATAAATGAATATGCAAAAATAGTCGAAACAATTCAAAGCCATCACTTAAAGAAATAAATAATCGACGTTAGAACTAGACACGTAAACAATAATAAATTCAAATAGTATTTCAACAATCATTTGTATTTTACGTACATTGATAACTTTTTAATTACACCTGAAGACCTTATTGGTATAGCTATAATCTTGATTAATAATTTTTAAATACAATATCCCCAGTTAGCGTAGTTGGTAGCGTGTGCGCCTAGCAATCCGGGGAATGAAAGTTCGATTCCCCATTTCTTGGATTTAAAAAATCTAGAAATGTAGAACTGGATGCCTATTGGGTCAAACAATTGCGTGGCAAACATTCTAGTAAAAAATAATCTATGAAGATGTCTTAAGCATTACAAAGATCCACATACTACACTTTTGAAGTGGATATCTTCACACTGTGTAGATTTATATGCTACACGTTAGGAGCGAAAATACTATATAATATTTCTATCTCCCCGGTAACGTAGAGGTGAGTGTGATGCCTATACATCCGGAGAATGCGTGTTCGATTTTCACATCTGTCAAATATTTAAAAGTCCAAATGCGCAGAATTGGTTGCCCATTGGGTTGAGAAATTGTGTGATAAACAATTCTCGTGAAAAAAAAGCTTTCAAGTCGTTTTCAAATTGCGGAGATCCATAGTCTCCACTTTCAGAATGGATATCTCTACACTGTGTAGAGTCATATGTTCGATTTTGCGAACAATCATGGTATAAAAAATCTGTATAAATTTATCGATAGGACAGTATTGAGAAAGTTTATAAACAAAATCCTTAAAAGATAAGTATTTTCAAGATACCAATATTAAAGTAGTTGGGTATAAATCGGTCCTAGATGTAAGCTTCATTTTTTTACAATCAAATGTCTTCAGTTTAAATCCCATACATTCATTTAAATCAAAACGTATTGTAAACGTTTTACTACTACGTATCTCCGAACTTTGAGCTGAAGATTACGGGTTCTATTCCTACAGTTGTAGGAATTTTAAAAAAATCTAAAAATACAGAATTTTATGCCCAATAAGTTGAACAATTGACTGCCAATCAATCCTCGTTAAAAATCATCCTATAGAAAAAGCAAAGATCCATAATATAGTCCATTTACGGAGTCGTAATCTTCTGTTAAGATTCACATGCGAACATATGGATTGCAGTAGTATACATATAACCTGTCTATCTATAAAGTATATGGATCTCAGCAATTTAAACGTATATTTCAACAAATGTTTTCTCAGCGACAATTAGTTGTCAACCAGTTGTTCAAGCCATTGTATTCAGTTATGCATCTTTTGTTTTTTAAGATATTGTACGGCTGTGGGATTTGAACTCGCCAATTCCCAGCTTTAAAGCGCACACGCGTATTTCTTAGCTACGGCAGAGACAATATTTTGGTACAAAGTGATATGATACGCATACTTAATATTGCAAAGGAAGGCATCAGAAAGTTATCTATTATAAGCGATAGCTGATGATTTCTACAGTTTAAGAAATTATCAACAAGACATCTGAGCTTTTTTATATATATTTTTTTTACTATGTTAAATTGTTTTTATTTAGTGAAAATTTCATTAGGCTCTACAACAAAGCTTTCTGGCACACAACTTCATCAACACGTCACTGTTTTGTATCACCATTGAAAAGAAAGTCGTTATAGGTGAGCAAACAATAAGCGAGTTAGCTCTAAGAAGTAACCTGTCATTTATAAATCATGAATAATTGATTTAAAATCAATGTTGGGAAACGGTGTCTTGTGTTATTGTTTGGACGTGTTAATACAATGAAAATGTTTGTTTTGTAAACATTGTTATAGAGTAAACTGTGCTTTTAAAACATTTCATGGATGGCTATTATACGTAAAATTAAAAACTAATCAATAATTATAGGTCTTAGTAGTTTTTTTTTTACCATGTTTATACGAAATTATTTTGAGCAAAGTAGGTTATTGCCGCAAGTGGAAAAACGTTTAATTAATGATAAATAGTCACTCCTACAAATATGAGTATTATTTAGAAGGCTCTCATTTATTAGATAATTGGAATAATCTGAGGAATAATATACGGAAGAAAAAGAGCAATCAGTATGTTACAGATTTGTAAGAAAATCTTATTTGATCTGTCATAGAATAATATATAACTTATAGTTAAGCTTTTTATCTATAATTTTAGAAAAAATATGATCTTTAATTAAATAACATTGCTTATAATATCATTATTATAGGATTTGTTTGTTGAATACCATAGTGCGTATTCAAAACAAATTAATTAGAT
>JAGVSQ010007784.1:0-14992 GCA_022683975.1 Rhyacophila evoluta
ATATACTCCTCTTTCGAAATGGATATCTTCACACTGTGTAGATCCATATGCTCCATGTTGGGAGAAAATACGGTATTAAAAAAACTAGGCAATAAAGCTAGAACTTATTTCTTTAATTGCTTAAAAATAGGCAATAAATCGAACGGTTGGCTGAAAATCTATTCTCATACAAAACAATCAAAATAAAAAAATAAGTCTTCATTCTGTGGAGACTCACATCTCCTATATTTGGAGTGTGCATGGTTTAAAAATAGGATTATTCATGCTATTTTGGCTGTAATGCATTTATCAGTAGCGGTTCTTTTATGCAGCATATACTTGTAATGGTGTACTTGTGCTCAGGTTATTCTGATAAAATACGTGTTTTTTATTATACCAAGTACGCCCCACGAGCAAAACGTTGAAAGCAAACGCGAAATAATATACAATCGTATTAAGTAATATTTCCCTAGGGACTGTAGCGGTCGGATACTACAAACATTTCAATTAAATGCATTCACGAATGCACGTGAAACACCGTTAATTAAGAATTTCCATAAAAGGCGTTGTATAAATAACAAATAAAATGAAAACTTACAAGTAAAGCTATCCAGCGTTGAAAAATTGTTGTGTAATTTATTACTAAAAATTTATGCTTCAAAGATACATTCAAATCAGTTTTCCAACTTTATTGCAGGTTTCTATTTCAAGAATTGGATTCCACTACGAAAATGTTTTGTATTTTATTGTTTGTTTATAAATAAATTTATGAATATAATAACGTGACAATCGTAATGAAAATATATTTCAATAACTCAAACTTTGTGTATGCAAATGCAATGTGATTCTTAGAATGCGTTAATTGTTTAATATTATATAAAAGTCTGTCAATATACGAAAATAATTATTTAAATTGATGTAATGACACGAGCATGAAAATTATATTCGTTATAGTATTAATCTTATCCATGCTACAATGTTTTTTGAATAATAAATAACACAATTTTGAATTACAACGGTCTTTAAAATTCCTTCTGTGATGTTTCAAATGATCGTTCAAACGTCGCGAATAATTTAAGACATCAAAAAAAACAAATTAACCCCAGACGAGTGACTAGAGCTTAAAAAAATAGTATCACACTAAATATATCATACATGCCGTTGTCGCTAACGGTTACTAGATAGGGTACATTTTTTATTCTTATACTAATGAATGAAACATCTGAATTCTAGAAAATTGACATGGTACGTACGGGATATTCTCTTTTTAAAAATCTATTCAAAAGTATTCATAAACAATTGAAAATCTGTAGAATAAAAAAATAGGCGCACTTATCATTTACATTATATTCTTTTTATTAATCAAATGAAGGAAATTTGGCAGCTGAAAGCCATTATATTATAATATGGACATAAGGCTAGGATTAAAAAAGGTTAAACTGAAATAATTAAATTATTATCCATGGTGGGTTATGTACCCTCTCTTTTTAATTGCCATTAATTTGGTTTTATTATAAGCTTTTATTTAGTTCTGCTTTTTCATGTTATTTTTTGTTACGTTCGATAGAATTATGTTGCATTTTGTGTGAAATATTAACTGTTTTACATCTAGTTTATGGATAGTGTTTTTATATATCAGAAGATAGATCGACAGCTACATAGAAATAGTCTTCTGTTGTATTATTATTATGAAAGGGATATACGCGGTGAACAGGTAAAGGATATCCTATATTATTTGTGGTTGCTTTTAAGTAGACAATGTAAAAATGTGTAATGGATGTCAGATTGATATCAGTTTGAAATATCGGTATATTATCGTCACAGCACATTGTGTGTGTTTTATATGTTTATTTTTAAGAATGATATCAATAATTGCAATCGGAGTCTCCAGTCTTTTTAACCAGCGAATGAAATGTATTAACACCGCAAACTCGTAACAGACGTAGTTAGTTAGTGAGGGTAAACGACTGTACGTTAGAAGAAGCTGTCTTTTTAATGGCGATTAATAGATATCAATGACATTTTTTATTATTCAGTAATCGAGAAAGTTAGTACACAATCGAATATAAATGTATTATTGCACTGTTATGAAAATTGAAGCCACTTTTAGTAATAGGAATAAGCTAACTTGCACGTAACCAATAATTTTCTAGAAAATCTGTAGGTATTTACTTTTTTCGTTGACATTGATTATTGGCCTGAATTTAAATAAAATATAAAACTCTACCTATACTATAATTACGTAAATCAAGTGTAAAATGTCTTTTAAAATTAAAATCACAAAATATCCACTATCTCAAAACTATTCATTTGTTAGTGATTTTGTATTATTTAAATAAAATATAAACAATCTACCTATACCATGTCTTAATATTAATTTTTGTGTTAGTGTGAGCACTTCAATATTTGCGCAGATGTCATGTGAGCACTTGTCATGCGTGCAGTTGTCTGTGTTTGCACTTGTCAAATGCGCAGCTGTCATGTGTGCAGTTGTTATGGAACCGAAATATTGGTCTAATTAATTTTATATTTAAATAGTTATTTGTAACTTAGAATTGACTATACCAAATAATCATATTCTTTTACCACATTCGGTCCGAAAGTGGAGCATCAGGCTATATGAGTTGTCTAGTTTCTATTTACCATACGTGGCCTTTGGTAAATTTTTGTTTCTTTGTTACTTTTTTAAAAAATAAAATTTAAAAAAAATGTATATATACCATGTTCGCTCCCAACGTGGAGCATATGGATCTACACACTGTACATATCCACTCCAAAAGAGGAGTATATACGGATCTCCGCAATGTGAAGACGTCGTGACAGATTATTTTACACGAGAATTGTTTGTCAGACAATCGTATAACACGATGGGCATCCAGTCCTGCATTTGGAAACCCGATAGATGAGAAATTGAACCAGCATTCCTCGGATTGCTAGTCGCGTACGCTGCCAACTACGCTACCTCTACGGTAACACCATATGCCGCCTCCAAGAATCCCTCTCGCCCGCCAGCATTCCTGCATCCTCCCAGGTCATACCTGCATCTCGTGAGTCCGCCGAATACATTCTATAGATGGTATTTAGCGTCCTTCCGGGACGCCGACAACCGATCGCCTTAAAAAATAGCCAGATCAGGTTCAGACTCTCTTGAGGCATCCGCAATATGTGGCCAAGCCAAATCCAGCGTCGCAGCTTCACTTTGTCAGTGAACAAGGTTAAATACCATATATAATTACTTTTAAAACACTGATACGTTACACCATTTTATGGGCCGTGTTATAATAATGTCAAAAGCTCATACATCGTAATTTGCATCGATAGCCTTTGCTGGGTGCCACGTTTCACAACCATAGAGCAACACTAATAGACTGCATGCATTGAACAGGCGGCATTTGGTTTTTACCTTGTACGATTTACATTTTAAATGTATACAACGAAAATATACTCAATTTATAAAACGTTTCATATCATTACATAGAAAAAATAATGGGTATAGTTCTTGGATTAACAATAGTATAATAATACCATGGTTTATGTACTACAGTATATATAATTAACATATTTTATGTTATGTGTCTTGGATGATATAAATAATTACTTGCATTCTTGTCATATTGAATAAATTTTAATTAAAATGAAATATGCGACCTTTAGGCATTTAAAACACTTTAACAATTACGGTCTATTTCTATATAGACCGTAATTGGTTGATTGTTTAGCTGCCCACATTAAGAATCCAAGTCTATTTACTAATCATCAAAACAATTAAGTCAATTATGTAACGATTTAGAAGTGAATTCAATGATTGTGTCAGAGAATATCAAAGTTCCATAACCATAGTTACCGATTAATCAGTACTTCCCAAACTGTGGCCCCAGCTCATTATTGTCTGATTCAGAAGGCTGTTGTATGGTAAGGTTTTGAAAGCACTGTGCTCTGAATTCTAAATTCCATAGTCACATAACTCAAAATATGTTTAACAATCAATATATATATATTTAAATATTCCGAATATTGTACTTAAATTATCCACGCGGATTATTATGCAAACATAATTTTGGTCTTCTGTATCTTCAAACTATATCTACTGGGAAAAGGAGAAACGACGTAACCCTCAATTTAAAAGAAAGCCTTTATTCGATAATCAGAAATATATTCGGCTTAATACACGTTCTATCAAAAGGATATAAGCTGAAAATGTCGAATTAGCGTGTAAATTTAGCTTTTAAGTTTTAAGAAAGGATTACCTGTGAATGTTTCCAACAGGAAAAAAGGCTTTCACATTCATCGGTATATCTTTTAGAACCATGAAGATATCCTAAGGCCATATCGTAGTAAGATAGAAAAGGGCCATGTCGACCAAGTTTAATAGTATTTTAATAGAGCGCGTGGCCGACAGACAGAATGACGCTCTGAAGTTAGGTATGCCGTGCCGGCCACCGGTGACCGACACGGCCCAATTGAAATACCTCGGTGTCGGCCACCGATGGTCGACACGGCGATCAGCGTGTTAAATAACTTTTCAAATTAATATCATATTAAGTAAATAAAACACCAGTTTTAGCCTTCTCTATCATCATCCGCTACATTTACGTAACGTTATTCAGCTGTATACTGTGACCTAACGAACATAATAGTTTTTTATAAAAGTAACTCTGAATCAGCCTCTCAAAGCGTTGGTTGGCGAATAGTAAAATGTGCTTAATTTATATTGTTTCTAAGTGGGTCCTGTTAATGGTAAGCCTTGTTGAGGAGAAAGCTTTACACCCACTTTTTGGAGCTTTGGTAATTGATACTTACAGGACATCATTTTTTATTTGATAGAGCAAGTCCTTTATCACGAATTGATTGGTTAAGTCAATCCAAAAGTTTAGCTTACCGTTCGAACCTGTTTCATATAAGCCGAGCTTAAATGTCAACAAGTTCTGGAAATTGTATATAAAGAAGAAGAATTAAAGAAAAGCTCGGCCGAAGTACGAGCTTTTACGTCCAGAACTCGACTGGAAAACACTTAGTGTGTGAAATGAAATAAGTAAAACGAAAGAACAAAAAACAATTTGAATCTCAATGGGATGAAAGCTAGTGTTTTTATTGTTTTTCAATGAACAAATAGCCTCGAGGAAGGAAAGTATCAAAGGAAGAAAAGCGATTTTATTTAAATTCGAGAAAAGGCCGCCGTTATAGATAAAATAAATTCCCTTTTTTATTGGCGTTATTTTGATTTGAGTGTTACATTGCGACGTTCCAAAGTGACACACAATAGGAAATTCGACAGGTACTACCCTACTTCTTATTTCCTAGAATTATTTGCATAGTATTTTAGAATTTATTTGCTAGAATCAAACAAGTAAGGTAACGTTATGATATCGACTGTTGAATGAAAAAAGGACGTAGCTAACATAGAATAAACTTAACAAGAGGGACAAAATACGTTTATTTAATGATTTTGGGTCAAAGTCAAAACATTACTTAACAACAACTTTAAAACGTATAAAAATTAAAACTGGTGTTTTATTTACTCGGTATGATATTAATTTAATAAATTATTTAAGGAAAACTAGTAAAATTGATTAGGTGAAAGTACTTTTTTTCTGGTTGCAAATTTCACAAGTCATCCTTTTTACTAATTTAAAAGCTAAATTTAGACAATAATTCGCCATTTTCAACATAAATCCTTTTGATAGAACGTGTATTAAGCAGTATACGTTCTGATTGTCGAATAAAAGTTATTTTGAAAAGTTGAGGGTTACGTTCTTTTTCCTTGATATGAGCTTGAAAAAGCATAGACTAAAATTAGGGACCAAGAAAAAGAGTTTTTACCTTAAAGTACATTGGGTTTTCTTAAATATCTCATTAAATTCATTTCATATTCCATATTGAGTAAATAACTGTGCTAAGAACAAATGACGTAACCCAAGTAGAACAAACTTTACACGAGGAACAAAAATGTTTAAAGTGCAAAGCCAAAGTATTACATAAACACAACTTTGAAATGCATGAAGACTAAAACTGGTATTTTATTTACTTAATATAATATTAATTTAATAAGTCATTTAATAAAAACGAATTAAATTGATGAGGTGGAAGCCCTTTTCCCTGGTCGCATATTTCACAAGCAATATTTTTTTAAACTTAAAAGCTAAATTTAGACACTGATTCGGCACTTTCAGCTTAAATCCTTTTAATAGAACGTATATTAAGTAGGATACATTCTGATTGTCGAATAAAAGCTATTTTGAAAAATTGAGGGTTACGTCTTTTAGCCTTTCCCCAGTCGATAATATATCGATTGTCGAAATGGAAAAGGACGTTATTTCCATTTTAAAAAAAATTACAGGACGTACAAAAAATATTTATTTAATGATTTTGAGCCACAGCGAAAACATTATATGGAAACAACATTGAAATACATGAAAACTAAACTGGTGTTTTATATACCCAATATTGTATTGACTACGAAAGGAAAAAGGACGTAACCCACATTGAACAAATTTTACAGGAGGCACAATAACGTTCTTTTAATGATTTTTACACAACGTCAAGACATTACATAGGCACAACCTTGAAGTTTTAAGTATTAAGTGGTATACATTCTGATTATCAAATATAAGATATTTTGAAATATTGAAGGTTACGTCCTGCTTCCTTTCCACAATCGATATATTATTGAACGATTACAACCTGATGTTGGAAGAATAATTTGAAAAAATTGATTCAATAGAACAATCATTATGTTATTAGACCGTTCACTTACGAATATGTGCCGAGAAACATCTTAACATAAAGTGTACGGTATACAATGCAATGAAGCTACTATTTACTATAACGTCTACTCATTGAGTAACAGGTATGTAATACATTTTTTATTTAATAAATTTCGGGAAAAAAAACTTCGCGTCGGACACATGCGGTGTATTCAACATCGAAGTCCACAATTCCCTTCAAAGCCTCCCTCGCCCTTCCATCCTCGTCGTCCTTCCCATTTCATGAGAAACACCAGCATCACACAAGAGCACGGGCAAAATAAAGCAAAAAAATATATATGAAGAAAAAAAAAAACAAACACAGCCACATGGGATATCAGCTGATGTAAAAACGGGTGTGTTACTACATCCAAATAGACACGTGCGTCGATATAATATAATATATATTTATTTTTAAGTATACCATGTTCGCTCCCAAAGTAGAGCATTGAATACACTGTGAAGATATCAACTCCGACTCATACATATACTCAAAACAGTACTGGACATAATCTCCAGTACTGTTTTATTCTTCCTTCTATATCCGATGAACTTGAGTCGATATCAGGCATGTTTCAAAAACACAATTTATTATAATAATCATTTAACATTGTCTAAGTGAGTGTGTTTATTTGTAATAAAAACACTTTACAAACAGCTCTTGACTAATGTGGTGACACAAATGTGCAGAAATACAGACTCAACAATAAAACAACAAAAAAGCTGATCTTTATCGCGAATGTGGTAATTTATGTGCGGGAGATTTGTAACATCTTTGACAACATTTTTTGAAGTATAGTTTTTTTTAAATGCCATGTTCGCTCCCAAAGTGGAGCATAAAGATCTACAAAGAGTGAAGATATCCTCTTCGAAAGTGGAGTATATGGATCTCCGCAATGTGAGGACGTCTTGACAGATTATTTTTTTCACGAGAATCGTTTGTCAGATAATTGCTCCATAATATTTATATAGTCTTTTCTTCATATATCGTCGTCAATTTTACAATAATACGTAACTTGGTTTAAGTAAAGCTAATTTTTCGCAGTCTCTTGTATCATTAGGCTTAGAAGCAATTCTCATGAAGAAAACTTTGTGAAAGATAAGTTTTTATTGATACCACGTTCGCTTCGAAAGTGAAGCATGTGGATCTACAAAATATGAAGATATCTACTGCGAAACTGGAGTATATGGATCTCCGCAACGCGAAACGTCTTAGCAGATTATTGTTTACGAGAATTTTTGTCAGACAATTGCTCAACCTAGTGGGCATCCAGTTTTACATTTATGTTAAAAATCTGACAAATATGAGAATCGAACTCGCATCTCCCGGATTTTTAGGCGGGCACACTAGCCTCTACAAATCTACGCTTCTGGAGAGACAAAATAAATCTAGAAAGGTCGATAATAAGTAGATTAGCCTTTATTTCGTTGAAAGAAATAAGCTTTACAACCAAAAAGAGTGTGGGCGTAATAAATACATCGCCTTTTTTTCGTCAAAATTTATTTAGAACTAGCTGTACCCGGCCACGCGTTGCTGTGGCTCAGTCTGGTTAAGTCGAAAAGAAAGAAAATGTTTATTTCCTGTCTCACGTGAGATATTTATATAATAATAGGTATATAAAAACATGCGTGTATTTAAATCCACTGTTATATCAAAATTTCAAACCAATCGGTGAAGAACTTTTGGAGATTTAAGATTTTGAACAAACAAACATTTGTATGTTTATTTATATAGATTACACTTTTCTAAAATTTACTTATTTTCAGATAGGATTCATTTTCGACGCAAATGTCGAAACAGGCCGCACGGTCGGCTCAGCTGATTATACGTACCTGTTCTTGGAGTCGCGACTCGCAAGTCGAGCGACTGGATGTACCTCACCAACCACTTCTTCTCCTTCTGCTATATACAGCTGTGTCCCAAGCACGCCCTTCTCGTCCTTATGTGTAACCACACGTCACGGGACAATCTGTGGTACAATGATTCAGGTAGATGAATTTAATCAAATCAATCAAAATTAAATACTATTCATTGGCCGAATAGAAAGAGCGAACGTTTCGATGCTAGAGATTGCGGGTTTGAATCCCAGAACTGAATGAAAAATTTAAAACATATGCACGATCTAAGCCTATAATTATTTAGTATTTTCGACCGATGGTGCTTGATGGAAATTGATTTTAAATTCTAAATTATTTAGAACTGGTAATCTTCCATATGTGAAAGAAAACTTCACATATGGAAGTTTACCAGTTTTAAATAATTCAGAATCTATAATTATTTGGTAAACAACCCTCGTGAAAGACTCAATATAATTCTTCTCTGTGTAATAATTCAATTGATTTAATAAAAACTCTAAATTATTAATTATAATTAATTATTTTGTCCATATAACTTACAGACTTGTGCCTCGCTTGGGTTGGGTTGCCATAAGTGTGTCTTGTAGGTAATAGCATAGTAATGGATACACATTTCATAACGCATATTGTGGAGATTCAGCAGGTTCATTGTCCAGAGCGGACATTTTCACACTGTGGAAATGTGTATGCTCCACGAGTGGGCTTGGGATAGACAAAAAAATGTTAGATATAATATATAAACCACTTTCACCACGGCAGTGAAGCATATGAATCTACACTGTGTCAAGATATGTTTTGAAATATTATCTCTCACGAAAATTGCTTGTCAAACAATTATTGCTCAACCCAACTATATAGATCTTCTCAATGTTAAGACGTCTTGACAGATTATTTTGCACGAGAATTGTTTGTAGACAATTTTCACAACCCAATTAGCATGCAGTCCATCGTTTTCAGAGTTCGTAAAATCGTGGAATTCGTGGAATTCGTGGAATCCGGTAAATGTGGGAATCAAACCCTCAAAATGGGGAAAAGGTTAACATGTAGACCTGGTGATTCAGGGAATGTGAGTTCGATTTCCACATCTCTCGATTTTACAAAAATCCAAAAATGCAGAACTACATGCTTATTGGGTTGAGCAATTGTCAGACAAACAATTCTCGTGCAAAATAATCTGTCAAGACGTTTTTACATTGAGGAGATCCATCTAGTTCATTTTTGGAATGGATATTTTCACACAGTGCAGATCCATATGTTGCACTCTATGATATAGTATATACAAAACATTTTCTTCTTCTTCCATATCCGCTCCCTAAGTGGAGCATAAATGTATGAAATACATTATATATGTAGATAGATATAGATATGCAAATGCTTCATTGGTTTCTATACTTATCAACGTAATACTGTATTTCCAATAATAGTCCTATGATTTACGTGTGAATGGTCACCCATTACTCCGCCAGGATCACACGCATACCTACATAATTTTAGTATGTGTGAAGTCCCAGCTGTGCTAAGTGTGAAAGTATACGTTCGGCGGAGGCCCCTTACCAACACACTGACGCACGTGTGGCGCGTTGTGTGATAGCACAGCTGTAAGCCATAAACAAAACGCATACATCTAAAAAGATGCACATTTTATGATTTACATAAAAAGTGATCGATGACTTATTTTTAAATAATTGTAAAATTCTTCTTCCATATCCACTCCCTAAGTGGAGCAACAGGGCACTACATACTGCTTGTAAGAAACACTGTCGCCCGCCAATATTCTTGTGTCCTCCCAAGTCATACCTGCATCCTGTAACTCTGCAGAATACATTCTATAGATAGTATTTGTCTCCTCGGTAGCAATAGCAATACGGGGGATACGGGTTCGATTCCCTATCTGTCAGATTTTAAAAATCTGAAAATACAGGACTGGATGCCCATCGGGTTGAGCAATCGTCCGACAAACAATTCTCGTAAAAAATAATCTGTCTAAACGTCTTTACATTACGGAGATTCATATAATCCACTTTCGGAGAGGATATCTTCACGCTGTGTAGATCGATATGCTCCACTTTGGTAGCGAACATGGTATAGAAAGAAGAAGATAGTATATAACGGCCAACCAGGATGCTGACAACTATTCAGCTTGAAGAATAGGCTGATCAGGTTCAGACTGTCTTGAGGCATCCGAAATATGTGGCTGAGCCAGATCTAGCGTCACAGCTTCACTTTGTCAGTAATAAGTGGCTACATGGTCCGTTCTCTTATCTTCTGATTTCGAATGAAGTCATACCACTGTATCCCCAGAATTTCCCGCAGGTACTTGTTCTCGAAGCTTATAATACGGTTTTCGGCCTTTTAGCACTGATAAAATGCATGCATTAAACAGGCGGCATTTGGTTTTTAGTCTCCGCGGTAGTGTATGGCTTTGGGGACTAAGAGAAAATCCCATTGAATAAAGTAAATCGGTTTTTATATCAGATCTTCGAGAAATGAACCTTAGGGCAAATGGTGTCTCGGTAGTGTAGATGTTACCCTGTATGCATAGCGATCCGGAGAATGCATGATGGATTCCCACAAATGCAAGACTAGATGCCTATTTAGTTGAGCAATTGTTTGACAAATAATTCTCGTGAAAAATAGTATGTCAAAACACATATTCGCATTGCGGAAATTCGCATACTCCACTTTTGGACTGAATAACTCTTTACATAAATTTTACAGTCGTCGATGATAATTTTTTATTGAGTATCAAATGCCACAAGAGTGTGTTTAAATTATAAAAACATTTTATCTAAATAATTGCCAATCTTTGTCAAAAAATCATTATGAATGACGAGGCACATTTCGATTTGGCTGGCTTTTTATTAACAAAATTGCCGCTATTGGGGCACTGAAACCTTCGATTGAGAAACTAACTAGCGAACATGGTATCAAAATAATGTTTTGATATTATCACTCATTTTACGGAAGTTGTGTAAATAAAACATCCCACTATTTCTATGATATAAATGCTTCAACTCGATTTCAGTCAGGTAAAAGGTATGATAACGATTTTGAGGAGACCTAACAGTAGATACGTTATAATATTGTTCCCTTTCACAAATCGATTTACCCAGTACCGAATATCAGCTGTTCGTGGAACTTGTAACAATAATTACGATTATCATCAGCTGTTACTCTTTTAATATGACGAACCCGAGGTGTAGTAAGCTGTAGTAAGCCGCTTCAAACACTAGTTTTCGTTTTACGTAGTCCAGGATCTTTTCAGATGTTACAATACTCAAACCTCTGTATACTTCATTAGTTCGAAGCAGGCAATAGAGAGTGGATCAGTTGTTTGGACCCCGAATCAGATGAAATACGACGTCATAGTGGAGAGGGTTCAGAAGAAGTTTCTGAGACTTCTGTACCTGTATGGATACTATCAATGGCTTTATCCAACTGCTTTCATTTTGGGCATGCTTTCTTATTGTAGCTTAAGACTGAGGAGGAATATGTATTTGGTGACGCATTTTTTTCGATTTATGCGTGGTCTTATTGATAACTCTGTCCCTGTTGCTAATGTTGGTCTGTATGTTCCTGACCACTACCTAAGAAATCGGGAACATCAGCTGTTTTTCATTCCTAGATGCAGGAGTATTCTGCCAATGCAGAGGGCAATGGTGATGTTTCACGAGATTGCCTCGGATATTGTTATTTTCCACCTAGGTGAGAGCGAGCTTAGGTGGATACTACTATATACATTATCAGAATAGGGTATGTCTTACTTACTTGGTAGACACTCTATTTTTCCTTCTATATATATATATATATATATATTTTAATTGTTTCTTTATTATTTTTTCATATTTTAACATCGTTTTAATATTTTTGTTATAACCATATGTATATCGTGTTGTTAATCCATTAAACTTATAATTTGTAATCTTACAACATGTACAAAGTAAATAAATAATTCAAAAACACATACCATGTGTTCTTTTTACATTAAATAAGGAGGATATCTAAAAATCTAAGACTGGGTGCCCATTAGGCTTCCTGACAAATAATTCTGGTGAAGATTAATCATTCAAGACGTCTTCACATTGCAGAGATCTATATACTTCACTTTCGGAGTCGATATCTTTACACTGTGTAGATCCATATGCTCCACTCTGGGAGCGAACATAGTATAAGATAAGACAAAACTAGGGTCAAAACGGGACGTTATAGTTCTAAGCTGAAATAATATAAATTACTTTCATGGTTCAGTGGATTGCGTATCTACTTATGTATACGTGTTTGTAGTTTGTGCCTAAATAAAAGCTTTGTATTGTGTATAGTAAGAATTTAAGTTTAATGTGTAGAACGAATGTCTAACAATTATAATTAAAAATCAAAAATCTGTGAAGTTCCATATGCTCTGGATTCAGAACGGAAATGGTAATGGCATGGTATTTACCTGGTTACATAAGTACATCTATAATTAGGTATTTCTTAAGTTTTTTTTGTAACAGAGAAAGGGATTTGTATGAAACTTCGTATAGTATCTATACAAGAAAAGGAAGGTAGGGAAAGATACACCATGTGGTAAGCGAAAGACTCAAATTTCGTAAATGAAAAATTGGCCGAAATTTATTAAACTGATTCTATTGATTAAAAACTACTATGTGAATTTACTTATGGCTTAAAGTGAAAATTTGACAAGTAAATAAATTTTACAGGAGAGTTTAAGAACTGTTTTTTTTTATATTTGTTTTTGAGATTATTATGGTATAAAAAACACATTCTAAACAATTTATTCGTAAACCTGCTTGCAAATGACATAAGTTAGATAAATGTGAAAACAAAATAACAGAATTATATGTTTTACAGTATAGGCAAGTCGTCCAATTTTTTGGGAGCTTTTTTTCGATATGTTTAAATAACTTTGAATTGTTAAATTAATACAGGTCATGCACATACCACGGTGCAACAAGATGGTATTATTAAGTAATTTACAGCAAAAAGTGGACTTACATAAACATTACGAAAAAAAGTTATTGAAAAAATCCCTTATGCTCTTTCTATGATTACTATTTTTTGTAAAGAAAAGAAAGATTATTAATATTGCTGTTCACAGAAACGTATAAAATGACACATAAATCAGTCTTACAGGTTCAAATTTGTTCTTAAGTGCTCCTTTGATTCCGGATGAAAGCGGCCACATGTGGCAATGTTATATACATTCTTACCAGTTTTTAATAACTTTTCAGTTTATTTTGTTCGTTGTTTAAAAATAGAAGAGCATTATTAACTAATCAGCATATCTAATTTGGTTAATTTTATGATATTAGTTGAATTGATAGCATAAAAAGATTTTAACGTTTAAAAACTGTTGCATAAAAAATTAACTGACTAATGAAAGGATTAAATAATAATTAAACAGTTTATTCAACAGTTTAAACAATTAATCAGTTCTTAATTTACCTTTTAAGACTACATAATAACGATATACCTTCTGGTACATCTATAAATCTTATAAGTGTGTTCTTATCTCCATTATTATAATGTTTTTTTTTTCAATATAATTATTGAATATCCACAAAGGACTAACTTTGATTATTGAGGTATTTATTGTATTAAAAATATTAGCTCTTATCAAACAACTACTAAAGAAATTCGTTACTCATTAACTAATAGTAGAGTTATTTACATCGATGTGGTATGCTTGTTGTCGAAAAGGACGAAACACGAGGGGCACGATTCAATATCATACCGTGAATGATGTCGGGTGATGATGATGAAATGTAAATTAATTACACAGGAACATAATATAGACCTGCCACGACCTTGAGCCTGTGGGAAGGTATTTTTGGCTACGGGGTGCAGAACCACATCATTCGCGAGCTGAATTAAAATGTAATTTTTGAAATAAATAGAGTTTACTTTAAAATTCTACCCAGTAATTTAAGGTATTATATTGCTATGAGTGCAATATTTTTCACTAATTTGGTAACTATTCTTGTGACTCTTATAAAAAGTGATGGTTACAGAAATTATTTGATTGTTGTCCTCGTTCTATAAGATTAGGTTAGGTTTTGATGTATGGTCTATGGTAGATAAATTTACATTATTCTTGTTAATAACATGATAGTTGAAAAACAATGAAAAGCGAAATCATGGTTGGAAAAAGTGATATATTATGATTACTCTATTCTCCTACCTAATGTACCCACTATCCACCCGCCCCGTCTTTACATCTGAACCTAATCAGGCGTATTCCGGAGCTCTGTTATCGAGAAGCGATCTTGCGATGATGGGAGTAAAAATAAATTGTCTCCCGGGTTAGCGTAGTTGGTAACATTCGCGCCTAGCAATCCGGGGAATGCAGGTTCGATTGCCCATCTGGTCGGATTTTTTAAATCTGAAAATGCAGGACTGGATGCCCATTGGGT
>JAGVSQ010007785.1:0-14992 GCA_022683975.1 Rhyacophila evoluta
TAAGACCAGGTGTGAGGACGGGGCGGGTGGATGGTGGGCACTCTTATTAGTTTATGTACTGTTGAAAAATCGTCTTAGAACAAGAAAAAGTCTGATTGTATTATTCGAAGACCGATTATCAGAAAATTACGTAATCTACAGCGTATGCTACATCTAAATACATATCGAAAACGGGTAATTTTTTGTGACTACCTCACGACATCCTAAACCGTTTTATGTTCCAGGCCGATTTTGTTTAGCTGATATTTTTCAGTTCGTATTTGACAGTCCTGGAGAGTGATCGATACCAATTATCATGGAGCATGTAACTTGGTAACAATATGATGAAATTATTAAAACATTTTATTTTAATAATCGTTAATTTTTTGGCAAAAATCATCATGAGTGACTGGGCACGATTCAACTTGGCTGGCTTTATTAATAAACAGCATAACCGCCATTGGGGCACTGAAAATCTTGACATTAAAAAAAATAGTGACTGTGGTGCGCCATTTGGATTGGCGGCATCGTTGGACATATTTATTCAGATTACTGGTATTCGCTATCGTGACATGTTGGTAAATTTTCCTGTGCCCGAATTGGATCGATTAGGCCTACAGCACACGTTGTTCCAACAGGACGGTACCACGTCACGCACAACTCGTGCTACGATGCAAACTATGTGTGAAACTTTTCCATCAGCCTGTCACATAAAAAGCATCATATATAAAGAAATATTGAAAACTCTCATTGACAAGCTGTGGTCCAAGCGCTTACCCTTGATTTCTTGTTTATTCTATTGACACAGTGTTTTTTTTTACATCGAAAATACTGGTTCCAAATTGTTTCATTGTCTAATTCAATATGATACACGCCGGTTATCGATATTAACAAATCAAACAACCTTCGACCGCTGGTTATAGTAAATAAAAAATATTAATTACAACGAAATAATGCATACGCCCGTTACAATAATTTACCTTTTACACTCAATACAGTCTCGTGAACTAAATTATCTGGTCTATAAATAGATTCTAAATAGGTATGATAGTGATAATTGCTTACATATTTTGAACACCAGTCAACCTTGATAAACTTCCTGATAACACTAATATATGCACATGTTATTACGTTCAATACATATTACCAGCAGTGGCGTGTGCAGCAGCGGTTCAGCGAGCACACATTACCCCATAGTATACTCCTGAATGACACTTATTTCGCAATGTAATAATTGTGAATTAAAACCATGATTTTATTTTAAAATTAAAATTTGTATTTTTTTATGTATACCAAATTCGTTCCCAACGTGGAGCATATGGATATTCACATTGTGAAGATATCCACTATGAAAGATGCATATATGGATATCCGCAATGTGAAGATGTCTTGACAAATTATTTTACACAAGAATTGTTTGTTAGACCAATACTGAACGCAATGGGCATCCAGTCTTGCATTTTTCGGATTTATAAAATCCGACAGTTGGGGAATAGAACCCGCATTCCCCGGATTGCTAGGAGCGCATGCTACCAGCTACGCTACCGGTGAGACTTTATTTTACTAATTAAAAATTCAAATTACCGGCTTAAAGCGTACGTTATATTGCATAAAAATCTTTAGTTTGAACATAGTCATAATCTTTCATAATTCTGATTATAATGAATGCAAAAATGACCGATGTTGTAGTTATCAGTAGTGGCTTTGTTCTTCCTTTGAAGTTAGTTAGATTGGGTGTAATGTCAATTACTTATATAACGAAATATAGGATGCCAATCACATATTCTGAATCCCGATTTATCGATAAAAAAGATAGAGCTACTCGGGTAAGCATGATCTTTGGTTGAACCGATCAGCCCTACAGCGTATACGTTCTCACGTCGTTTCAAACGTACGGCGTGGTGTAACAACCGTGAAATACTTTACAATGAATCGCCGAATATAATGCTTTTCGCATTTTAGCAAATCCTTCTATTTTGAACCAAGCTGTAACACACATTCCTAAAATAAAGACAACACCACCGTATCTAGCTAAAAAGCGATAACACCGACGAACCGTCATATATATGTAAATTTGAAGAACTCTTCGCTGCGACCTTTTAGTATATTTCACCCTGCTGATTGAACATTCTGTGCACGCCATTAGTTTTTAGTTATCACAATATTATCATAAACTATCACAGCTAGCGTAGTCAAAAACTGCTATTTACTTGCATTTATTTTTGTGTGTGAACCTTAGTAATCACTTCACCCTCGGTAGCTTAATACATAACTCAAACGCGTGTAAACAATTGTGCATTTGTATTCAGTGTAAGAGTGAAATGAATTTAGAAATGGTGAACATGTAATCCTCGATACAATGGCAGAAGTGCAACCCATAGTAAGTTGGCAGATATCTCATTACAGTACTATGAAACTATTTAAGAACAATAATCGTGAGGCAAAGTTGCATGACAACCTCTTTCATTTTTGAAAGAAATTTATATTTTCAGTTCAGTTTTCTTTAAACTTTTTTGTTTCAAATGTGTTATTTACGATGACAAATAATAATTCTCTGTATATTTCTGTAACTAAAACTTTCATTCGCGTCTATATTCTACCGTATTCTAACTTTTATTTGAAAAGCCGAATCGATTAGGGCCGGACTGGCATGATGTATAAAAAGAAAATGGCAAATTCCTTCGAAATAATACACTGGTTTTCCACCCAATTACATATAAACTTTGCAAATGACTCAGACTAATTAGATGCCGAACACAAAGCTAACTCTAACGAACCTTGATAGCAAGTATCTTATATAATAGTTACGTGAAACATCCAAAAAACACATTTTTTGTATTCCTAATGTTTTAAAAGCCTAGTGTATTGTAAATGCAAAATTTATATAATAATTACGGGATCGGAAATCATCAAATAACAAATGGTTTTTCTTCTTAAATTCTCAGCATGTTAACTGTCAACTGTGGCCCTTCGCAGAGAATTGATTTCGTCGAAATATATAATATAATTTTAATATATATTTTATTTCTTATTATTGGAAATATTTTTTCGCATATTCAAACTAACGCACTAACGAATAAGTAACAGTCATGATATTTTAGCATGATTGAAGTTTTGATCTCGATATTAATTTGCTCAGGAAGAATAAAATGGTGTTACAATTTATCAGAGTTATTCAACAGATGTATTCAATTTGTATTTATTATTATTTTAACATATTTTTACAAACAGCTGTGAATCTATCGCTTAGTCTCCTTCCTTCGATTCCTATTTATTATACCATTTTAGTCATTGAGTATTCGCTTCGTTTCCATAATATGAAAAGATATACTCCCGTCCGGACGTTGTATATTCATTCGATGACCATCTCATTTAAATAATATTTCATTATTGTTACATTGTGTCATTATGATGACAATCCAAATAGCCATTGACAAATCGTTGTAACTGGTCGAAAGACCGATAAATAAATATGCGCACTTCGTAGCCGTTTGTTGCAGGTTCGAATCCATAGCTACTGAGGATATTCATAAAACCCAAAAATGCAAGACTGAATGCACAATAAATTTAGTAATTCTTCTTCTCTTTAGTAATTTAGTGATCTGTATACTTTATTCTGTTCATATACTTCATTCCTGGAGTGATAATCGACATCATTTTAAGATCAGATTTTATAAATATATGTCCGTTGGACGCTGGACTTGGCTCGGCCACATATTGCGGATGCCTCAAGACAGGCTTAAGCTGAACTGCCCATTCTTCTAGCCGACGTCCCGGAAGGCCGCTAAATATTTATTCGGTAAAGTTACGGAATGCAGGTATGAATGACCTGAGAGGGCGCTAGAATACTAGCGGGTGGCTGGAATTCTCACAGGCGGCACGTGGTGTCGTTATACTCCACTTAGAGAGCAAATGTAGAAGAAGACGAAAAGTACATTAAATGTATATACAATTCTAAGACTTAAAAAAACGAGTAACTTTATCCGTATTCATCTATTTTCACCAATAACAGAAAGCAAAATATATAGAAAGTTGAAAACCTCGAAAGGGCCACCCAAAACCTTCGATTGGATCACATGTGGCCCGCGGGCCAAGGTTTAGGCATGCCTGATCTAGACGCACACAATTATTTTATTAATATTTTTCATTATACGGATCACCTTCATCCTCATTTAATTGTGTATAATTATTTCCGTTTCCGAGCTATTTAAATTCACCTTTAAAATTGAAATTCATCTGTTACGATTCGCTTTGACGTACGCGTACAGCTTCCAATTAACATGACCGGTAAATTGAATTAACACATTAGCTAAATGTTCTAATAATATTACTTAGTCTGTATAAGCACTAAATGCAAACCTCATGACAACCATGTGACTGCTATAAATAAATATAACAATTTGAGCCTTTGACAGTTTTTTTCTAACAGGCTATTTCGTTATTAATATACACAACTCTCTTACGAAATATTTATTCCATTTATATAGTCTCCATCTGTATACTCGTGAAATCCGTATGCTTCATTTTTGGAGCGAATATGGTATAAATATGTAAGTATCAAGCAGGCCCTCCAAGATTATTTATCGTACATTTCCTTGTATCTCTCCAAGTCATGTCAGCATCCCTTAAATATGCTCCCGTGATAAGTAAAACACAAGTATAGAGGGTATCACATGCAACAAATTATATTTACTTAGCAAGGCAGTATGCTGGATACATATTGTGGCTAGTACCCGACGGTCTTGTAGGACAGTTTTTCTCAACCTGGTGAAACCAATTTTTTTTTAGGGAAGCACAACAAACTCATGGGGAGTCACAGACGGAATAAAATTTAGACTGAATTACGCGAGCTTAAGAAAACGGAAAACCGCACTTTTGAGAAGTAACGTATATAATAATTATTATTACGCGCTTTTGCGAAAAAAAAGTGTTTTGTACCATCAATTTATATATTTTCACTGATTTATAACTTACACATGTTCAAATTTCTAGTCCTTTTCTAGGTATTTTATCGGCCCGGCCCTGGCCGGAATCATTCCTAAAAGGAAGCAAGAAAATTTCGGGATTTCCAAAATCATCCACAGCACGTGTCCCTGTCGCGTGACTTAACTTATACTCTACACATACAAATACCGTTTTATATTATATAAGTCGCGTTATCTAAAACTCAGATCTAATGGGAAAACCCGAAGAAAATTCCCATTTTTTTAAATTACATATAAATCATTGACGCAGCGCTTAATAAGTTCATATTGAGTAACATACAAACCAATCGTTATATGAGATTGTCCGCTAATTTATAGCATCCATACAACCTACAGTCCACCTGCAGTCTGGGCTCTCAATCGAATATGATGATTACGATTCAAGCAGGCCACACATTAGTCAGTCGCATCGACAGTTGCACTGTCAGTTTATTCAATATGTTCATCGAATGCCTAACCTAGAAATCAGCTAACTCCATCCACAGTCAAAAAACCAATATTGAAGCTATTTTATTCACCTTTGATTTTTCTATCGCCCATAAAATTTACTAAACTCAAAAAAAATGAAATACGTAAAATCACCCGCACACACCAGCCAACTCTAAGTAGTAACATACACATCCACCAAAGTTTTTTTGTTATTCTTGGACATTTTACACACGGAGTTGGCTGGTTTGAAAATTAACCCATCGGTATGTTAATGTGTGGCCTATCTTAATAGTAACCATCAGTCTTATATTGACAGTCACCGGACTGTAGATTTACGGTTAACATATTCGTCGGTATGATTTAGGATGGGAAGTCTATTGCGGTTGTCACTTTGAGTCCAATACAACAATACATAATGAACTGTGCGTTAGTAGGCATTTCACTAACTGACTTCGACTCTTTCTTAACTGAAGATCAAAAACTAACGCAGATATTCATTTTAAATGAAAATCAAATCTGATAATTCCAAAATAGATTTGTATGGGGGATACTGTATTTCGTTCAATCTATCATATTTTATGTTTTCTTATCAGAAATTTTGTCAACATCAACAATAAATATTTTTTAACCGCGATATTTTAAATCACTGTTCAATCAAACATGCGGCTATATATAATACAAATAATGACATGCGCATCATTTCTAGGTAACATTATGCAAATAAAAACGAAAGGTATAGCAAATTTAATCTTCATATGCATGTTTGAAATTGCACCAAATAACGTGTACGTGGATCGCTTTCATTTTTTTAATGGATTAATCAACTCGCAGTTACCGCATATCCAAAATAGCATGCAGCCGTATTTTCCACTAATATTCATAGTTTTCGAGTTACGTCATTAATTCGTTGTAAAGGGTTTCACGTCTGTCAAAAATCACGTAAGTCGAATATATATATTTTTTAGTTTAACGGATTTAAGTTGGTAACTTTTACATATTTGATCGAGAAACTGTGTCGTGTAATGTACCTTGCTTCGCAAAATTATAATTTCTCGTTTTTTTCCAGCTCGTGCGTAATAATATTACGATATAAAGTTACTTCATCAATTTATGAATGCTCGCCCGTTGTCAATGATTTTATTTATGGTATTCTGGACTATTCCTCACTGCTGTGGAAAGAAATAAATGCACCCCATATTATAAGCGTCTTCTTCAATTCATTATTAGTGACGAATCATAATTTTTTTTCAGGTGTGGACACGTGGACCGTGACTCGGGAGGCGGGCAATGAGGGCCGGGGCGCGTCGGCTGCTGGAGCTGTTGGCGCTGTTGGCGCTGCTGCCGACGCCCTCCTCCTCCGCTGCCCCGCCCCAGCGCACCTCTCTCGCCGTGGGATACCTCACCGCCGCCAAGGGGCCCATGCGCGACCGACAGGGGCTGGCCATCTCAGGAGCCCTCACCATGGCGCTCAACGAGGTACGTCCTATTTTCAATTTCTTCACTGATGGGTATTACAGCTGAAATTAAGGATTGGCTTCCTGTGACATTTTTGTCTAGTTGCCTGTAGTTTCTATCTTTTTTTCCAATTCGCTATTCTGTAATTGATCCAGCTGCCAAAAGGTTATGTTTCAACCCTAAGTGTAGTAGACTATCAGAAAAGAAACGATAGAATCTTGCTAGAATAAAACTACACTTATAGAGTATAATGGACAACACAAGTACAAAATTAAACTGAAAACAAATTATTCCTTTTACACATTTATACCCGGAAATAGATAATTCTCTCTATTTCAGATCATCTTATAAGACCAGGAGAGTTTAAATTGTGAAATTTGGCTTAGAAATCAAATTTTGTTCTATTTGGTGATATATGGATCAATTACAATTTGTCTTACCCGTTACATACAGTACACATTATTATTTCTACTATAATAAGTGTATATTATGGTCTTGCTGTATGTCCTATAAAAATAAATAGAAACCAAATTTCATTTTATTTATGTGGCTAATATTGTGGGTTTTTTCCTCTTCAATATGACATGGTGAAATTTAATCATACTGATAACAGATAACCATTATGATCTGACTGTATGAAAAATGGGCCTTTATTTGCATATTTAGAAGTAGGCACTCCTTTTAGAAGTGTTAATTTAGTATTGATCTGAAGAGCATAGATAAGCTTATCATGAGGTCATGCATTATTTACAATATGTTATTTTGATACATTATTTTTATCGGAAACATACAGGAAAGATTTTACACATCCAACTGGCATACTGCCTTATTCCTGATTTTTAAGACAGACGTTTTAAAATTTATTTCATTTGCGATTGATTGTGATACGCAGTAAATCTAAATATTAACACTGCGCTGCAACCATACACAAATAGTGTATAACATATCGTCATTGTGAGATTGGTTTGTTGAATAGACCACCAACTGTCAAATGTTCCGGAGATGAAAAACAAATTTCATTTAAATATATACAGGTAAATAAATAAATGATGGTACCTGAGCTATTCTTTTAAACCATATGATTGCTGTATTATGGAAAGAATAGAAATGTAGTATAAGATATTGTATAAACTATTGAATTAATTGAAAATACATATTAGTTTCAAATCACGCATTATGGATACTCGATAAACCAATTCTTTTATATAATAGTAATCATATAATATTAATCCTGATGATGATGTGATAGTAAAAATTGCACCATGATTGTTCTAGAACCTTCTCAAACACACCTCTACAGCATGGCAATTGAGTTGTTTTTTGAAAATATGTAATAAATAAAAATATAAAATAGTTTTAAACAAAAAATTGGTGCAAAACTGTAAATGTATGGTAATTACAATTTATAATATACATATTTGAATTTTATTTTGACATCAAGATCAGGTAAAACTAGATAAGGTAATTGAAAAAGATAATTATGTAAATACAGTTTTCCATTATTTTTTGATGAATTATTGTTTCAGATCAATGCAGATCCCCATATGCTGCCCCAAGTGGAACTGGTGATGCAATGGAACGATACTAAAGGGGACACAGTTTTAGCAACTAAAGCAATCACCGACATGATGTGTGAAGGTGTTATCGCATTCTTCGGCCCAGAAGGAAACTGCTATGTCGAGGCCATCGTTGCGCAAGCTCAAAACATCCCCATGATTTCTTATGTAAGTTGCGATGAAATTAATTGCTTATAAAAATGCAAACAAAACTTAGTATATCACTAGCCTTGTATTATATTTTATTAGTGAAAAAATACATTGAAAAAACTTATTTTTAAATAACAAACTTTCGGCTTTAACGGGACACCTCTCACCCGCATGATTCTGTTATATCGAGCTTCCACTGCTTATGTATCTATGTAAATATAAAATGCGCAAGTGAAAAACAAGATTTTATTGCTTTAGTATAATTTTTATCAAAATATTTGATGCAGGGATTGGCATAACATGTTCAATGATTATTTAAAAAAATACATCAAAAAGTTTTAATACCTTATTGAATAAAAACTCTCACTATATAATAGAATGGATCATTTAATAAAATGTGAATTTAGTTGAATCATTAGTTTGTAAAAATTTACTAGGAAATTTTCTAAGCTGTTATAGTTTCCTTCAGTAGTTGACCATTCAAAACGTGGACCCTAGCCACTATGGTCAATGCCGAAAAGTGCTTTGAATGAGTTGCCTCTAACAAAACTACTGCTATTGCAGCATTCATATTGTAATAGATTTTCATTCTCATTGTGGTCCCAAGTTATCTCTTGTAAGCCCTTCTATAAATAGATTTTATACCTCTATGGAGTATACTGAGAAAAGACTCTCTACTCTTTATATATATGTACATTTTATACATCATACAACTGAGATGATAAGAGACACAATGTTTTTTTATTATTTAAATCAATAAACCATTAAGTTTGGAATGATATTCCTGATACACAAACAGATATATTAATTTTCTACGCTTTTTATAATTCATTAATTCTGAAAATAAACAAGTACCACGCAGTTTTCCTCATTCGATAAATGGGAAACATTGTATCATTTGGAAGGTATTCACTGATCTGAATGATAAATATAGGCAAGCAATATATGCGAAAACATGGAAAAAACCAAATTTTAATTATAAAAAAAAACATAATTTGTGTTTATTTTTCAGCATCAAAATCATGATGTATCAGTACCCTATAACCAAACTGAATTGACTCCAAAATTTTTAAAAATTAACTTTTTTCTATTAATTGTCATGATTTTGTCATAAGATATTGAATTTTAAACCGTGTTTATTCTAGAATCAAATAATCCTTTACTGCTTTTTAGTTTGTTGCTTTTTATTGCTTGTTGACATTAAGTCCACTTCGTAAAACAGCTCCTAGATCGATGACGAACAAATTGTAGCTGGTTTTCAAGAAATGAGCCATAATGATAATTAAAATGGCTCTACTGAGAAGTTTGTGATGTGGCACTTAATACAGTTCAATTCTAGGGTAGTGATATAGTTATCAATATCAAAATCTAAAATATTATTAATCATCTGTTTATTAAAAGAAATGTTATAATAAACATCTATATATTTCAGATATATTTTTTCCATATTTAGCATTAAAAAATACATTATTATAATCAAACTGTCTGTCAATATTCATTATAGTAATAATTAAAGAGTATAATTTTATTTGTTTTCAGAAATGTTCCGATTATAAAGCATCTGCGATTCCAACCTTTGCAAGAACAGAGCCCCCTGACTTGCAGGTATCTATATTAAATTGTGTCAAAAATAATTAAATAAGCGCCAGTTTTGCACCACAGTTGTATGACTTGGACAGTCAGCATCAATTTGGCAATGTCAATTTTTAGAAATTTACTTAAACCGTTGCAAATGTATGAATTGATATATATTTTTAGAACATCCTTTTTTTAAAAACAATAATGCCTTAAGTACAGAATATGTTATATTATAAAAGTGTTCCATTCATTTTATCTTTTTAAACAAAGTACCAGTTCATAAAATTAAAGTTAAAGTAATAAATATTTTATGAACATATTTAAAACACGAAGTTAAAATTACACAAATAAATTTTATTGGTTTATAACTACATAACTACGAAATATTCTAATAATTTACGTTATGTTATATATTCAATGTTGTGAGAAGTTGTGTGTATTAATTTTTTCATTTCTCAATCAATCTTCAATATATTAATATCTGAAATTATGTTTATTTTAGGTAACCAAATCTGTGATATCATTGCTTAAGTACTATAGATGGCAAAAGTTTTCAATAATCCATGAAAAGAATTGGCGCACAGTTGCGCTGTCTTTGGAAAACCACGCCAAGAAACATGATATGACTGTAAATCGCTTAAGAGAAGTTCTGGATACACATCAATGCTGCGAACAACACTTAGAGTGTTGCAGTGCAAGTTATTGGTATGAAGTTATTGATGATACCAAAGGAAAGACAAGAAGTGAGTTCTATTTATTTAATTAATATTATTTACTGAATGTGGCCCATCGGAAAGAAATTTTCAAGCAAAACTCATTTGAATTTTGTACATATTCATTATGTGGTTATTTGTTGTGATTCTCTGTGAGAATCTTATTATGATATTGTATGAGATGTTTCATGTGAAATCAAACCTACTTTTATAATCACTTGATACACATTACTTACTCCAGACAGGTTTCACCCACTTGACGATTATAATCAGCTATATTTAAAATAGTTTTATAATTGATTTGCATCAATTAAATTTTTTATCTTGCTTAAATTACTATTTTTTAACCAAACTTCAAGTTCCAGCATCATTAAACCGTACATTAAACATTACTCGTACTAGCAATAAATCTCATCCATTAATCTTTTGTGGTAAAAAGTTATTTTGTTAAGAATATTGTCAATATATATAACCTGTTGTTAGTCTTTATGATGCAGAATAATTCTATGTTTTCTTGCTATGTTCTTTAGATTCAATTACCGTGTATAGACTTTTTTCTGCAGCAATGAAACTACTCTAATTAACATGTAATTTTTTTTTTAGTTTATGTGTATCTAGGATTACCATCATCCTTGACAGATTTCATGTCGGCCATGGATCAAGCAGGCCTGTTTTTGAAAGGAGAATACATGGTCATATTTGTCGACATGCTAACATATTCACCAAAAGAAGCGCAAAAATATTTATGGAGTAAGTGTATTATCCATTTTGTAATATCATATTTTTCAGTTAGTCGAGAAATTAGCATGTTTACTTTAGTGTCGGAGGTTCAAATCTTTAAAAAGGTTCAAATTAAAAAAATAAGTTTAAATCTCACGCCTGCAGGACTTTTCAAATCAAAAGATGCAGGACTAGATGCCCAGTGGGTTGAGCAATCGACTGAAAACCAATTCTCATGATATTAATCTGTCAAAATAAGTCTTGACAGTGTAGACTTCTATGTACTCCGTTTCTGGAGAGGCAATATTCATACGTCGTAAAAAGATCCACAAACGACTTTAAATTTAATTTTACCCAGTTTAAGCCAATACCATTAAATTAGCCAATACATTACTCTTTATACAAATTAATTTAACTAATACCCTGTAGATATACAGTAATTTTGAATTTCCTGGGTTGAACACTTTTTAACTATAAGATTTGGACCATATAAAGAAGTATTATATTTTTATATAATTTTGTATTTTTTTTTTTTTATACCTGTATTATAGGTTTTAATTATTTCTTGTAGCATTACTAATTTTGAAATACTAATGAAATACTATCATCACCTTGAATATTTCCGACATAAATTGGAGGACAAAAACATTTAATGTAAAAAACAGGAAAATGTTCCACGAAAGCATATCCAGGGTTTCGCTGTATTTTAAAATAAAACTATGATTTTTTTTCAGAACCTGGCCAGTTAACTAAGTTAGTAAATTGTAAGGAAGACAAATCTTTTAAGAAAAGAGCACAATCTTTACTTGTTATTGTAGCTACACCGCCCGGCGAATCTTACACCGATTTTGCAGAAAAAGTACAAGAGTACAATACCAAAGAGCCATTTAAATTTGGCATTCCTTCACTTTTTAATCAAAGTAACTTCTCTAAGGTATATGAATAATTTAATAATAATGTAACAAAATTATCAAACTTCTCACTGATATCTCTTATGCCAATTTACAGACAGACTTGACAAGCATTGTATTGTAACTGTTTATAATGTGTTAACTGAAATAAGTTCTTAAAATATTGGTCATATTACAGTATTTATAATTACGAGACAAACATTAGGTGTCTGAATATTGGGTTTCATAATTAAAACAAAATAAAATTCAGCTAAAACTTTTACATAACATTAGAGAAGCAATGTAATGTACTAAAATCTCTTTATAAACCTATCACTGCTCATCACGAGGCCAAATATTATATAATTTTGGATAATTTCACATTTATTTGAAATATTCTTATCAAGTGGAATTATTGTGTTCACTTTTGATGAAATTCTTCTTATTTAATATCTATTATTTTTTTAAGGAAACATTTTTTAAGTTCAATGAATTTAAACAAGTCATATATATTTTTTTTTTCAGTTTGTTTCAATTTACGCAGCATATTTGTACGATGCTGTAAAACTCTATGCTAGTGCCCTTCACCAACAGTTGGAATTGGAAGAAAATCTTACTCCACGGCGGATCAGGGAAATCGCTTCCAATGGAACCCTCATTATCAACACGATCAACAATAAGACTTTCAAAAGTTAGTACAGTTTCTTAATGCTGAGTTACTGTAGTAAAATTACAAAATGAATTTAATTTTTTTATAAATTTCAGGTAATACTTTTCTTTTTGCCTTCATTTTTTCATCCTCTGCAAAATCTTTATTTTAACAATGTAAATATAAGTTTGTTGAAATATAATATTAAATATCATTTAGAAATAAGAAACATTCTTATCTCATGGCCACATTTTAATTACAAGTAATAAAATATGCAGACATAAATACAAATCAGATTCCAGAAAATTATTCTTTTGGTCTGTAGATCATTATTGACAGTGATTATAAAGCACAACCCAAATGACATGAAAATTGAAAAAAAAACATTTAATAATAAATGCAATATATTTATTAATACATTTAACTTAATGAAAAAAAGTCCTACAATTAACCATTATGAATAAACTATTTTAGGTATAACAGGCGCCACAATTCGCTTAGATGAATCTGGTGATTCGGAAGGAAACTTTTCTGTTCTTGCATTAAAGCCGATGAACCAAACCGAGCGACGAAACTTCTCATGCGATCATATCATGGTGCCTGTCGGCTACTTTCAACAGGGTATCAATGGTGAATTTCCAGTGAGTGAGTCTCACATCTTTTTATACTGCGCCGGATTTTTTATCGTTACTACAGTAATGTCGTAAAAAATAATTTGACAATTGCCAAACACATACCAATAAATGGTCAGCGATAACTCATCATTGTACTGTATGCGCACTATAATTCTCTTTAAACAATGAATCTTTGTTTCATCCGCTCATTTAACAGTGACATTAAAGTTTATTTAATTGAATTTTAATATCTCTACATATTATGGCATTACTAAAGCTTTTTTCTCAATATCCTACACCAAAATAACCAGCCATTTCAATGATTTTTTTAAAGATGTTTATTATAAATATTAAAATGATACATAAAAATGTCATGACGAGTCAAAAATGATTTTACTCACAAATAGTTGGGAATCCTTTCAAAAATTTATATTCAATTTCTATACTTTACAAAACTAATAAGAACTTATTTTAAGAATTATTCAGATTGTTATCCATCAAGGCATCAATGTATTTATAAAACAAGTAATAAAATTGTATAGGCCATATTTAAGATATTAGGTGAATTAATTATTATTTCAAAAATAAAAATGTCTTCATGTTATTTTCATATCCACTTCATTCAACAGAATTGTTTTCATCTACTAATAATACGAGTAACTAACTGCCATATATTAAAGAAATATTTTTATATTTCAAAAAAAATTAATTACAATTAATTTAAGCCTTTTCTCGGAAAGTTAACAGTAAACAAAATAAAAATCAATTATTATCTGCTTTTCATATATTGCATTGAAAATTATTATTATATTTATTGGAATTAAATAATTAATGATAGTAAAAAAAGTTGCAATAATTTAGAATAGAACATTTTGACGGAATGAAAGAATATAGAATTAATTTATTTCAATCTACTTTCAGACATATAAACTGAATCCTAAATTACCGATCGATTGGCCCAACAATGAGAGACCAGCTGATGAACCCTCGTGCGGTTTTATGGATGAGAAGTGTCCAAAAGATGACACTCATGTATCTTCTTTAGTGGTAGCCGGAACTTTGGCAGTTACTCTATTCTGTACTGCTGTAATTATAATTAGTATATATCGAAAGTGGAAAATCGAACAGGAAATAGAAGGGCTTTTGTGGAAGATTGATCCAAATGATATTCGAGGTTATGGAGGAAACGATATCGTTCCATCGCCTAGCAAGGTAAATATCAAATACTCATCATTGGAAATGGCAAAATAAGAAGAAAACCATTTTAGTATTTT